>CAUYRH010053914.1:0-18809 GCA_963574655.1 Perodicticus potto | reverse complement strand
TTCCTGGGCTCAAGCGAGTCTCTTGCCTCCGCCTCCCAAGTAGCTGGGACTACAGGCGCCCGCCACAACGCCCAGCCATTTTTTTTTTTTTTTTTTTTTTTTTGGGTGCAGCCGTAATTTGTGTTTGGCAGGCCCGGGCTGGATTGGAACCCGCCCGCGCAGGGGTTCGTGGGGGGCGCCTTAGCCCGTGGGGCCCCCGGGCGTTTGGGCCCCCCCCCCTACCCCTGCGCGGGGGGGTTGCAAACCCCCCGGGCCCCCCAAAAAACAATCCCGGCGCCAACCAAAAAAAAAAAAAAAAAAAAAAAAAAAAAAAGGCCAGGCAGTGTGGCGGGCGCCTGTAGTCCCAGCTACTTGGGAGGCCGAGGCAGGAGACTCGCTCAAGCCCAGAAGTTGGAGGTTACTGTGAGCCGTGATGCCACAGCACTCTATCCAGGGTGACAGCTTGAGGCTCTGTCTCAAAAAAAAAAAAAGGTACCTACAAAAGGCTGAGAGGCTGATGGAAAGGGGAGGGCTCCTAGACGTGTGGGGTGATAGGTGAGGGTAGCCACGATATGTTGCAGTAGTGATTAATGTATATTTCTGTCCTCCCTCCAGACTCTAGCTAGTGGATTGCAGACCTGGGTGTACAGCAGAATCACCCAGAGGACTTGAGAAAACACCAGAGCTTGTGATTCAGGAGGGCTGATGGGGCCCCAAAATTTGCATTGCTCACTAAACCAAGGGGATTCTGCTGCTGCTGGTCCTAGGACCACACTCTTGGGAAACTGAGGCCCAAAGAAGTTAAGTAACTTACTTAAGACCGCACAGATCTGTCTATTGTACGTCAGCCCCTAAGCACAGTCTCTCTGGGTGCCAACACATAGAAAAAAGAAAAAAAACACTCTAGCTAGGTGTGTTGGAGTCCGTAAGGACCTTCAATCTCTGATGGGCAGGGGCTCAATATCTGGTATAGTATTGACACATAGCAGAAGCCCCAGCCTGGAAAGAGTTACACTAGGATAAACAAAAAATTCCAAATACAGAGAGAAAAGAGGTAAGGTTGAATGAAAAAGAGATCCCTCCTGCAGAGCCTTAAAAGTCATGGTGGTGCTGTGGTTTATGCAGGAAGTTAGAATCGTGTGTGGGGAGCAAACTCGGAGATTAATGGTAGCGCAGTCCCCACCCCCATCTGTTTTACGGGAACTGTTGCCAGAGGCAGAATGCTGGGCTGGAAAGACTGTGGCCCTAGCAGTGTTTTGGACTTGACAATGCCCATTTGTTGACCATCGTTCTAATGGGATGGTTGACGCTGTTGTATGTGTCTAAAAAATGGACACTTTGCCTACTGTCCCAGAGCCTTTATCCAACGCTAAACCTGCAACCTATACCCACATTTGGAATTAGTCCAGGATTTTTATTGCTGTGTGAACTTTGGAGAGTTCTCTCAGGCACCCACTTGGAAATGAATTTAATGTTTTTCTCAGAGAGCGAGTTTTCCATGCTTGGACCCCTGGTGGCTCCCCAGGGGTAGGACTAGCACCTGCCATGAGAGGTGTCTCTCTGTAGCTTGCCACCTGACGCCAGCCAGCCCCAGTCCACCTGGGAATCCTGGGCTCTGACAAGGAGACTGTTATTGGTATTATATTTTAGGGATTAAGTATTAACACAAGAGCAGCCCTGGTCAGCCCGAGACATTCACAGGTCAACTGTGGTGCCCCAGAACAGCCAACTCCAGAACAAGACTTGTGTGTTTACTGCAGAGACACCATGGCCCATAACTCCCCCAAGCTTAGGTGAGCAACTCTGCTGTTCAGGCAATTACATCAAGAAAGGGTATCTGCCCAGCTAATGGCGGGATTAAAGCTTAATGAATTCAACTCAAACGAAAAGGATACTGACCCTTCTCCCTCTGGTCTCATTATCTAAATTAACACTGCTTGGCAGGAGTACTGAGGCCGGCACTGATTGTGCTGTTCCTGTTTTTTCTGCCTCAAAGCTCTAGATACAAGTTAATTCAGCCTTAATAATAAAAACCCAATACTCAACAGACTTTAAATTTTCTTGCCAGCCCCTTTCCCCTAAAAGAATTCTGGGGTTTCTGAGCTGGAGGGGATCCTTCAGACCAGGGCTTCTCAAAGCATGGCCCAAGACCAAGTACATCAGAGTATCCGGGATGGCTATAAATGTGCTTTCCAGGCCCCAGCAGGCCTATGGAACTGGAATATCCAAGAGTAAGGTTTAGGTATCAGTAGTGGGAGGTTTTGGTTTGTTTAATTTTTTGAATTGTGGTAAAATATATATAATGAAACATTTTCATTTAAATAATTTTTAAGTGTACAGTTCAGTGGCATTAAGTACATTCACCACGATTTGTCTCCACAACTCTTTCATCACCTTAAACAGACACACTGTACCCATTAAGTCTAATTCCCCAAGGCCCCCTACTCAACTTTCTGTTTCTATGGGCTTGTCTATTCTGGATAGCTCATATAAATGGAATCACACAATAGTTGGTCTTTTGTAACCGGCTAACTTTAGTATAATGTCTTCAAAGTTCACCCATGCTGTAGTATGTGTCAGAATTTCATTCCTTTTTAAGGTTGAATACGATTCCATACATTTTATATATATGTATGTGTGTGTATATATATGTATAATTTTGTTTATTTATTCATTGATGATGCAGTTAGGTTGGCTCCACTTTTTGCCTACTGTGAATAATGCTGCTATGAACATGGTATACAAAACTATTTTGAGTTTTTAACTTTCAGTTCTTTGGGGCGTATACCCAGAAGTGGAATTGCTGGGTCAGGCAGTAGTTTTGTGTTTTTCTTTTTAAGTTGGTAGAGTTTTTTTTTTTTTTTTTTTAGACAGAGCCTCAAGCCATCACCCTGGATAGAGGGCCGTGGCATCACAGCTCACAGCAACCTCCAATTCCTGGGCTCAAGCGAGTCTCCTGCCTCCGCCTCCCAAGAAGCTGGGACTACAGGCACCCGCCACAACGCCTGGCCATTTTTTGGTTGTAGCCGTCATTGTTGTTTGGCAGGGCCGGGCTGGATTCGAACCCGCCAGCTCAGGTGTACATGGCTGGCGCCTTAGCCCGTTGAGCCACAGGCGCCGAGCCATAAGTTGGTAGAGTTTTTAAGCACCCTTGTGTCTCTAAAGAACAGTCCAGGTTGCCACCAGAAGATTATTACCTGATCAGTTTGCCAACAGAATCACCTGAAGAGATTTAACAACTCTGCATGCCCAAACCACACCACAGACCAACTAAATCAGCCTTTGCCAGATGGGACTCAGACATCTGTATTTTTTAAAAGTCCCCCAGTGGGCTGGGCATCTGTAGCTGAAGCAGCTAGAGTGCCAGCCACATACACCGGAGCTGGCAGGTTCAAATCCATCCCAGGCCCACCAACAACAATGATGACAACTACACCAAAAAAAAAAAAAAAAAAGTAGCTGGGCATTGTGGCAGGTGCCTGTAGTCCCAGCTACTTAAGAGGCTAAGGCAAGAGAATTGCTTAAGCCCAGGAGTTGGAGGTTGCTGTGAGCTGTGATGCCGTGGCACTCTACCCAGGGTGACAGCTTGAGGCTCTGTCTCAAAAAAAAAAAAAAAAAAAAGAAAGAAAGAAAAGAAAAGTCCCCTGGTGATTCCAATGTGTGGCCAAATTGGAGAACCATTGATTTACAACAGAGATTCTCAAATTCAAGTATGCATAAAATCCCCACACTTGCTAAGAACACAGATTCCTGAGAGGGCCCCGGCTCATTTAATGTATTTGTGGGAAGCTTGCACGTCACAGGTCTCAGTGGATCTCGGCACTCCCCAGGTCATTCCAGTGTGTGGCTGGGGCTCAGGACTACGACTTTTGTTCAGTCTTTCAATGAAACAGAATAACTTTGAGCTACAAGAGGTGACATAATATGATTAGGGCCCAAGTCTACACTGACTCCCAAGCCAATCCCACAGGTTCTCCAAACCCTACCACACAAGTGCAAGGGGTAGAATCATACATAGAACCTGCATCTTTTTTCCTTTTAATCTGAATTGTTAGACTTGAGTTACAGTACAGTCAGTTCTGCGATAACACTTGTTTTGAAATGTGAATTTCCTCCTAACATGGCTGATGTATCGGAAAATATTAATGTATTGGAAGACAGTACTGGTATAACAGAGAACAATATTAACATATTAGGGAACGTGAATTTCGCATTTGCTTCTGCGCTGTTTCTTACGTGTGAAGGCAGGAAACTGCACCCTGCTGAGCCAAGCCCCCAAAGAACACACAAAATACATCTGTAATCTTAGTCAGCTACTTCTCCTCACCACGTGTGTTGAGCCACACACATCCACATTGCTGTAACAGTTTGTACCATTCGATAATAACTCAGACGGTCTAATCTTTCTGATGCCCAATTCCACAAATAAACTGCAGGACTTCGTCAAAGTAAAGTGCCATACTACTGTCGTATTTAGGTGCTTCTTACCCATTTAACTTGACCAAAGCTATGCTACTCTTTGTATTACATTCCTTCCTTTATGTGCCCTGATGAGGATTTTGAGTGTGATATCCTTGCCCTGTTTTCTCCATAAGCCCCTCTGGTTTTTATTATGTGCATAGTGCAGTGACTTCAAGAAGGAATGTGTATGTCACCTGATAGAACAATTGACCATGGAAGGTAATTCTCCATGTTGATTTTTCTTTTTTTCTTTTCTTTTCTTTTTTTTTTTTTGAGACAGAGTCTTACTTTGTCACCATCGGTAGAGTGCCATGGCGTCCAATCTCACCTCAACCTCAAATTCTTGGGCTATATTGATACTCTTTTTTTTTTTTTTGAGACAGAGCCTTAAGCTGTCACCCTGGATAGAGTGCCATGGCATCACAGTTCACAGCAACCTCCAACTCCTGGGCTCAAGTGAGTCTCCTGCCTCCGCCTCCCAAGTAGCTGGGACCACAGGTGCCCACCACAACACCCGGCCCTTTTATTGATACTCTTGCCTCAGCCTCATGAATAGCTTGGACTATAGAAACCTGCTACCATCCTTGGCTGGTTTTAGAGAAGGGGTCTTGCTCTTGCCCAACTGCTCTCGAACTCTTAAGCTCAAGCAATCTACCCACCTGGGCCTCCCAGAGTGCTAGGATTACAGGCGTGAGCCACTGGGTCTGGCCATACATGTTTTTTTAATCACCCTTTTAATACTGACTGAGTCACGCGCTGCTCCCTTGAGAATTTTAGTCCCAGATTCATCCATCTTCTCACCATGCCTGCAGCCTCAGAGAATGAGACTTTTTTTTTGACACAGAGTCTCACTATGTCACCCTCTGTAGAGTCCTGTGGTGTCATAGTTCACAGTAACCTCAAACTCTTGGGCTTAAGCGATTTTCTTGCCTCAGCCTCCCAAGTAGCTGAGACTACAGGTGCCCACCACAACACCTGGCTATTTTGTTGTTATTGTTGTTGCAGTTGTCATTGTTGCTTAGCTGGCCCTGTCCAGGTTTAAACCCACCAGCCTTGGTGTATGTGGCCAGTGCTGTAACCACTGAGCTACAGGCGCCACCAGAGAATGAGAGTTTTGACAACCACTAGAAGGCACACAGACGGGGTCTGTTCCCCTGCCTTTGCCATCTGCAACCTGAACCCTGGAAGAATCCACAGCTCACAGGCTTCTTCCGGATGCTGCTTCTCATGCTCGCCCATCTTCCTCCCTTTTGGCCTCAATCTATTTAGGGTTTGGGGTTTGGGGTCACCTCTCTTGGATTCCTCTATGTCCATGCCAGATACTGGCCAATCCCCAGCTGATCTGTCTCTGTCTATATGGACCCCATACTTAGATTCTTTTTTTTTTTTTTTTTTTTTAGAGACAGAGTGTTACTTTGCAACTCACAGCAACCTCCAGCTCTTGGGCTCAGGAGATTCTCTTGCCTCAGCCTCCTGAGTACCTGGGACTTCAGGCACCTGCCACACAGCTATTTTTTTATTGCAGTTTGGCCGGGCCGGTTTTGAACCCGCTACCCTCGGTATATGGGCTGGTGCCCTACTCACTGAGTCACAGGCGCCACCTCCTACTTAGATTCTTATTTCTCTGAGGTTTGAGTAGGTCTGAAATAGTTTCACTGCCTAGTTCTCCTCTTTAGATAGGATTTGCCTGATGCCAGTGCTCATTCAGTATCCCACTCATTTCAGCTTCTAGCTCCTGGTCCATGACGCTTCACTTGCACAGTCCTTCCTCCCAGCACTGTCGGCCTGATCTGCCTCTCCTTCCCACCACTCACCTGGGTCCTCTGTTCACCTGTCCTGCCCTTTGACACACAGAGATCGTTTCAGAGGTTTCTAAAAAAAAAAAAAAGCTAGTTTCTTCATGCCTTTCTTACTTCCTAAGGAAACAGATCTGCATGGTATCTTCGTAACACAACGTAAACCCCAATAATGTTCTTTAAAATCTATTTGTTCAGGCAGTGCCCGTGGCTCAGTCAGCAAGGGCGCCTGCTACATACACCTAGGGTGGGGGATTGAACCCAGCCTGAGTCTGCTGAGCAACAATGACAATTACAACAAGAAAATAGCTGGGCGTTGTGGGGCGCGCCTATAGTTCCAGCTACTTGGGAGGCTGAGGCAAGAGAATCGCTTAAGCCCAAGAGTTGGAGGTTGCTGTGAGCTGTGATGTCACAGCACTCTACCCAGGGTGACAGCTTAAGACTCCATCTAAAAAAATCTATTTGTTCAGCTGGCCTTATCTACCTTACTTACTTTAATTTTAGCTTCTCTGCAGACTTGAAAATTCATATCTTGAAACATATTTTTGGGGGGCTGCCTTTCATTCAATGTTATCACGAATTCAAGGTAAAGTCCCCTAGTTTGGTGTATACATTTGGGAGCCAGAAAAAAAACAGAATTGACACTAAAAACTTTAACTCTGTTATTCTGAGCTAATGTTCTCAATCCCCAGTGCGTGGATTTCACTGCCTGGTTACGTAAGACATCCTACATAGAATTCATCCTAACGTTTGGATGAAACAGCAGCTACAAAACTGTCAGCAACTTGGGGCCAAGTTAGTTCTTTCTTACAAATATTGGTATTTCAATATCAGAACATGTTTATACCTTTTAGTCACTTAAAACTCTCATTTAGAAAATCTAAGTTTCTATTCCCTTTTCTTCTAAAACAGAGGTCTGAAAACTGTGATCTGTTTTGGACTGTGAAGTCTAAAGTGTTTATTATCTGGCCCTTTAGAAGAACCATTTTCCAGTCCCTGTTCTAGTACATAAAGTGTGTTTTATAATCTGAACTAAGGGTTCTCGATGTAACATTAAAATGAATAGGCTTCAGGAAGTAAGTGAATCCTCTGACACTAGGTGCAAAGTTTGCTTTGTGATGCAAATGTGAATTTTGCATCATTTTGCACCATTTATTTTTCTCCTTGAGTTGCAAGGCCTGATTTTCTCATATTCTTGTCTCCTCTGAACACATCTTCAGAACCTTCACCTTGGGTCCCACAGGCTTTCATCTGTGCTTCCTAGGATGATAACAGCTTGTAGATTTTGGCCCTAGGATTTTGTGCCAGGAAACTTGGAGCTGGACATAGGGCCTGCACTAACTGCCTTCGTCTCAGCCCCGTGACACCCCTCTCTCTTTGTAGATGTGAGTCTGCCCTTTTTAGGTTTGCTCTATCATCACCATGTATATTTGATGCCATCAGTCGCTGTGGATGTAAATGACGGTGTACAGGTGAAGATGGGATGAAAGAGCAGGGCGCCCCATGGCACCTGTGAGGGCCTGTGCCAGAGGGCTGGTGTTTGCCCTTGGAGGTTTCTTCTGAACTGTAATGCCCTCAACTGCCCTCATTAGTTTCTGTTCTCTTTCAATAGTTCTTAGTTTTATCTATTAAGATCACTTTGAACTTTTATCCCATGTTCCAAAATGCAGCCTCCTGCCTGTGTGTGTCCCCCATAAATACAAGATCATTAGTGTCAAGGCCGTTTGGTGCCAAAAAATAATGGCTCCTTTGTTTGTATCACCCAATCTGATTCCCCACAAAAGAGACAATCACAAACTATGTAGGTGGAAAGAATAGACAGGAGTCAAGGAATTCCTCATTTTAATCATCAGAGTGCCTGTAATAAATGTAGAAATAAAGAACTAGAAACTTTTCCTTCCTGGGCTGCAGACCCAAAACCCTCTCTCACAACAAATATTTGAAATGATCCCTATACTATTTTGAAATTAAATTTATAGATATAACATAATCCACCTAACACATAACTTTAAAGAAATCAATATGATGCCCTAAATGGGATGTAGAAAAGGAAAGAAAAGGGAAAATAATTTATAATTAATTGCTGTATTTCAATACAGAAATTTTTGCTTGGGTGCAATTACACTAGATGACAAATGAGTTAGTGAAGACATTCACACCTCCTTACAAAGAATAAGTTTGGACTTGGTGCCCGTAGCACAGTGGTTATGGTGCCGGCCACATGTACCAAGGCTGGTAGGTTCGAATCCGGCCCGGGCCAGCTAAACAACAATGACAACTGCAACAACAACAAAAAAATAGCTAGGTGTTGTGGCAGGCACCTGTAGTCCCAGTTCCTTGGGAGGCTGAGGCAAGAGAATCACGTAAGCCCAAGAGTTTGAAGTTGCTGTGAGCTGTGATGCCACAGCACTCTACCAAGGGTGACATAGTGAGACTGTATCAAAAAAAAAAAAAAAAGTTTGGATTTAAGAGAAAAAAGAGAATATTCAACTGACATTTCTTAAACTTCATTTGTACACTTGACATTCTAAATGAGAGCCAAATAAATTTGCTCACGCATAGATGCAGTCACCCTAGAGTGGCCCAGATGGGTATGGTGCGTTATATGTGGTCCTCCACAGAGGCCTCAGCCATCATGAAGCTATTTTCTGCAACAATAGCACTTTTAGAAGGTCCCCCACTGAACAAGGTACCATCTTGCCTAGATTGACATGGTGGCGGCATTCCTGGAAAATTCCGTGTATAGTATTATAATAGTGCAAAACTTATGTTCTAAGGTAATTTTGAGCAAGTTTTTCAGCTTCAGGGACTTCTGGTAGCACATCCCACAGCTGTGGTTGCGCATTCTGTGTGGTATGGGACTGCCATATACATTCCTGATTAGGGGAGTGCCCACTCCCATTGTGTGGCAAGCACAAAACCATACTAACAAATTTACAAAGTGCTCTCTAGGGGAGTAACTGTCCCCATCAAGAGCCTCTACTTTATATAAAAAGTTGTATAGATAAAATGCAATGAGACAAATGTCCTCAAGTAGATCCAATGCCTTTTCATTTCTGTTGATGGCAGTGTTGTTCATTCAACATACTCTTTCCTTTTCTTCTTTTTCTCCCCTTTCTTCCTTCTACAAGTGCCAAGCATCTTTCTAAAGTCTTGCTGCAATTGTGGAGAATATAGTGAAGTAGGGATGGTAAATAATAAATAAGTAAATAATTAGACAAGATCATTAAGGACTTGTGATAATTGCTTTGATGGAAATGAAGTGGTTTTCTGGAGAATTATAAGGTGGGGGAGCTATTCAAATAGTGAGTGCAGGGGAAGGTTCTTTGAGGAAATGTCACAAGATCTTCTTCAGCCACGAGAAGAACAGAGAAGGTTCACGTGGAGAGAGAGCAGCATGTGCTAAGGTCCCGAGGTTGGACGGAGTTTGGAATGGCAGGTGTGACCCCGTTGGGCTGGAGCTCCCACCCTAGGGCCTGGGAGGTGCTGGCCACTCCTTGCCCTGAGTATTGGCCTCGACACATCGTTTCCTCCCCTCCTTCCGGTCCCTGCATATGTCATTATGTTAGAGACACCTGTCCTGACCACTCCATAAACAGAGCTGCCACCCTGGCCTGGCCTCCTTGCCTCCTTTTTCCTGCTTTACAGCCCCCCACTGCCTTACCTCTACCTGAGGGTACCTATTTCTTCTTTTATTGTCAGTCACCTTGTCTCTCTGTTGGAATGTAAGCTCCATAATTGCAGGCCTGATCTATTTTGTTCACAGCTGTATCTCTAGCTCCTAAAACAATGCTCAGCAATTATTTGTTGAATAAGTTCTTGAGGAGAAAAGTGGTCTAAGATGATGTTGAAGAGATGGGCAAGAGCCAGAGCGTGTAAGTCCTTATAGGATTTTATTCAGATTACAGCAGGAAGGAAGGGATGGCTTCTGTGCAAAGAGCGGTGATAGCAACCAAATTATGTTTTGAAAGTAACACTTTGGCTACTGTTTGGAGAATGAGCGCAAGACCAGAGAGAAGAAAGAGACGCCAGTGAGGAATCTCTGGCATAACCCAGAAAAGGGCTGGTGGCAGCTGGGAATGCAGCAGTGGCCAGGCTGAGGGGGTGGAACCAACAAGACGTGCTGATGGATCAGATGTGGGAGAGACAGTTAAGAGGATACGGATGCCTCAGCTGTTGTCATCCTGAACCTTTCGGTGGAAATGGTGGAGCCATTTACTGAGATGGCGGAGAAATTAAGAGTGATGATAACAATTCTCACCAAGGTTTTCCTAATGATTATTAAATTTTGATACTTTGAGTTAACTCAGGAATGAATGTGTCCTGAGTTGCTGTACTTTGTGTGCTAGGGTCTAACAGTTTCCGTGGAAACCTTACCACAAATCAGCCCCAACACAAAGCACAACCTCACCAGAGCTGGCTGACTCCAGCACCATGACCGTTCCAGGCTTAACCTCCCCTGATGTTGGGGCTGTTGCCAGTGAGGGGTCCAAGGGAGTGATGCTCATTATAAACCATTGCCTTTTTCCTATTTCTTTCTCCCTCCCCATTCTTCTGCTCCCTGAGGCATGTGACTCTTTCCAACAGCGGAATTTTGTTACATTTAGAGCCGATTGAATACTTCTCAGGTGCCCAAGGCAGAGGTGTTTGCAGAGAGTGGTCTCCTCTTAGCACCGGGCATTATCCTTGGGGCAGAAACCAGACACATGTATTCTGTACCTTTTGCTGCTGCATCTGGGAAGCAAACACTCAACCCAGATAGACGCTGATTCCTCCCTCACTAGACTCCAGCACACAAAGCTGGCCTTTGCCTTATTTTTGTTCTCACGCAATCACACAAATGCCAGGCAAGCAGGAGGTGCTTAAACACCCTTATGAAAAAACCCTGACTGTTTGTGAGGATGGCTTATAGTTCCAGCGTCTGTATGTTGAGATGTACTGTGTGTGCGGAGTAAGGTCGGATAAAGGGAGATGGGGGAGTAGCTGAGACAGGGCCGGGGAAGGTCAGTGGGTTTATTTTCCATTTACCAACTAGGCCCTCTGTGGGCTAGGAATGGGTGCCAGGCTGAAGTGAAGCAAAAGTGCTTCTCTTCCTGCTGTTTTCCCCAATTCCCCTCAACACATCTTGAAAAAATCTGAATGAACAAAGGCAGAGGTATTATAAAGATTAAGTGAAATATTTCTAAAGGTCCTAGGATAGTGCCTAGTATATGGATAATTCAGTATAAACATCTGATAGAAAGAGAGTGAGAATAGCTTTGTTTGCAGTTACCAACAGCCGATTCATGGAGTCAGAGGAGCACAGGGCTCCAAGGGAACAGGCACACCACGGAAGAAACCCCCAGGTGCAATGCCTTGAGCTTGAATGCCTGTGTTCTCATTCTCCTTTCTTCTCCATAGGACCATGGGAGACCACCTTGACCTTCTCTTAGGAGTGGTGCTCATGACCAGTCCTGTGTTTGGAATTTCCCCTTGCTCATTTGATGGTCAGATGGCCATATATCATTTCTGCAATCTCACCCAGGTCCCGCAGGTTGTCAGCACCACTGAGAGGCTCCTGCTAAGTTTCAACTATATCAGGATACTAAATACTTCATCATTCCTCTTCCTGGAAAAGCTACAGCTTCTGGAACTCGGGACCCAGTACACCCCCCTGACTGTTGACAGAGAGGCCTTCAGAAACCTGCCCAATCTTAGAATCTTGGACCTGGGTGGAAGTCAGATAGACTTCTTGCATCCAGATGCTTTTCAGGGACTGTCCCATCTGTTTGAACTTAGACTGTTTTCCTGTGGTCTCTCTGACATTGTATTAAAAGATGGTTATTTCAGAAATTTAAAGTCTTTAACTCGCCTGGACCTATCCATAAATCAGATTAGTAGCCTTTGCTTTCATCCTTCATTTCAGGAACTGAATTTGTTAAAGTCTATAGATTTTTCCTTCAATGAAATACGCACTCTATGTGAGAGTGAGCTCGAGCCCCTCCAAGGGAAAACACTTTCCTTTTTCAGCCTCGCAAATAATAAACTATATAGCACCAGCTCAGTGGACTGGGGGAAATGTATGAACCCATTCAGAAACATGGTGCTAGAAACCCTAGATGTTTCTGGCAATGGCTGGACAGTGCATACAGCAGGAAACTTTAGCAATGCCATTAGTGGAAGCCAGATTTTCTCTTTGAGTTTTGCCCACCACATCATGGGTTCTGGGTTTGGTTTCAATAACATAAAAGATCCTGACCAGAGCACATTTGCAGGCCTGGCCAGAAGCTCTGTGATACACCTGGATCTTTCCCAGGGGTTTATCTTCTCCCTGAACTCCCTGCTCTTTGAAACACTCAAGGACTTAAAGGTTCTGAACCTTGCCCACAACAAGATAAACAAGATTATAGACAAGGCATTTTATGGACTTGACAATCTCCAAATCCTCAATATGTCATATAACCTTCTGGGGGAACTTTATAATTCAAATTTCTATGGACTAACTAAGGTAGCCTATATTGATCTACAAAAGAATCACATTGGGATAATTCAAGACCAAACGTTCAGATTCCTGGGAAAATTAAATACTTTGGATCTCCGAGACAATGCTCTTAAAACCCTTAATTTTATTCCAAGCATATCTACCATCTTCTTGGACAGCAATAAACTGGTGACTTTGCCCAAGATCAACCTTAGAGCCAACTTCATTAGCTTATCAGAAAACAGGCTGGAAAACATGGATGATCTCTACTTTCTTCTCCAGGTCCCTCATCTTCAGGTTCTTATCTTAAATCAAAATCGCTTATCTTCTTGTAACCACCATCCTACCCCTTCAAAAAATCTCAGCATAGAAAAACTTCTCCTTGGAGAAAATATGTTGCAACTTGCCTGGGAAACTGAACTTTGTTGGGATGTCTTTAAAGGGCTTTCCCATCTCCAAATTCTATATTTGAATAATAACTACCTTAGTTTCCTTCCACCAGGAATATTTAGTGATTTGACTGCCTTAAGGGGACTCAGTCTCAACTCCAACAGGCTGACAGTTCTTTCTTCTGATGATTTGCCTGCTAATTTGAAGATCCTGGATGTATCCAGAAACCAACTCCTTGTTCCCAATCCTGATTTATTTGTATCACTTAGTGCCTTGGATATAACTCATAATAAGTTCCTTTGTGTGTGTGAACTCAGCCCTTTCATCAATTGGCTTAATAAAACCAATATCACTATATTTGGATCTCCTGAGGACATAGCCTGCACATACCCTGACTCCTCCTCTGAGATTTCCCTCTCCTCGGCTTCCACAGAAGGTTGTGATGAAGAGGAAGTCTTAAAGTCCCTAGCATTTTCCCTTTTCATCTTATTCACTGTCACTCTGACTCTGTTTCTCACGGCTGTCCTCATAGTTATAAAGTTTCGGGGCTTTTGTTTTGCCTGTTACAAGATGGCCCAGAGACTGATATTCAAGGACCATCCCCAGGAAATAGAGGCTGACACATACAAATATGATGCCTATTTGTGCTTCAGTAGCAAAGACTTCAAATGGGTGCAGAATGCTTTGCTTAAACACCTAGACATTCAGCACAGTGACAAAAACAGATTTAACCTCTGCTTTGAAGAAAGAGACTTTGTCCCAGGGGAAAACCACATCACCAATATCCAGGATGCTGTGTGGAGCAGCAGAAAGATTGTTTGTCTAGTGAGTAGACACTTCCTTAGAGACGGCTGGTGCCTTGAAGCCTTCAGTTATGCCCAGGGCAGGTGCTTGTCTGACCTCAACAGTGCCCTCATCATGGTGGTGGTCGGGTCCCTGTCCCAGTACCAGCTGATGAAACATCAATCTATCAGAGGATTTGTACAGAAACAGCAATACTTGAGATGGCCTGAGGATCTCCAGGATGTTGGCTGGTTTCTTAATAAACTCAGTCAACAGATAGTAAAGAAAGGAGAAGAAAAGAAGAAAGACAATAACATTGAATTGCAAACTGTGGCAACCATCTCCTAATCAAAAGAGCAGTTTCCAACTTATCTCAAGCTACAAATAAGTCTTCACTTTGCATTTGTACCAAGTTACCATTTTGGACTCCTTTTGGGAGGTTTTTTGTTTTTTGCTTCTATGAAAACAATATAAATCTCTTAATTTTCATATCAACACAATGTTTTGTCTCATTGACCCCCCAAATGGAAAATAATAGATCTAGAAAATTGCAACTGCCCCTGGAGGTTCCCACTGTCCATTAATTTCCTTTTAGACCCAATAATACTGTTCTCTAGTGTTGTGTCGACGGTGCAATGTATCCTAATAGCAAGAAGGGCACCTTGGGAGAAGCTACAGATGGCTGGCATGCTTCGTCTAGCATTCAGTTCCAACTCAGGCTGCTCACTGATTCTGAGTTGTCTGGGTTCTGCAAAATGACATCAAGTAGAAAACAGAAGAGCAATGTTTCTTTCTTCTGCCATGGAATAATGCCACTGTCAGGTGCAGGTCACACTTCATCTTAGGGGACGAGAGGCAGCCTCAAAGAAGTTGGGATGAGAATAACCGTATGTTGTGTGGCTGTATTGCACTTCATGTTCTTACCTTCAGTTCCTCCAGGTCTCACTCTGTGGCCCGAGAGCATTATTTTGCATGCTGCCTTTATTTCAGCCTGGCCTTCAAGACCATCCATGACTGAATAGCAACCTTTCAGCTTTGTTTCATACCACATCTTATTTATCATCTTCTCAGGCTGTTGTGCAAAGAACATGGACTTTGCACACTGATCCTGGATTGAGTTCTGATTTGGCTGATTATTTTTAGCCGTGTAAGTTCAACCACGTTCAGACCTTGCTAGGCCTCACTTTTCTCATTTATAGACATGATATACCTCATGGAGTTGCTGTGAAATTAAAGCGGCCAAGGATGCCAGGGCTTCTCAAATCTTTTCCTTAGTTTTCCTAGTGGCCATCGGAGAGTACACAAGCTGAGGGGCCTTCTGGGGCAGTCACAATTTCTTTGAAATTGTATTTTTTTAATCTTAAACCTACATGTAATTTTGCACCCTATTCCCTTTTTTCATGTCTATTAATATAGAAATGGTTTTCTGCAAATGCACTGGGAAAATTTAAAACAAGGAAGGCATATCAAAAATATCCTATAGCTTTACATAACAGCTTCCTCCAAATCTGACATACCCTTAGGTGAGCTCCTTCAATTTGAGGAGTATATGGAGGCCCAGGAATCAGCACTCCAAAATGCCACTCCATTCCCCTCGCTGGGCCCCCTAATCTCAAGACCTCCAAAACACACACACACACACACACACACACACACACACAGGCTATTTGCATCCCAGCTTCTAGGTTCTTTGGGCCACCTCTGATGGTAAGACTGACCTTGCCCCACACGTAAGGATGGCATTTTCTCGTAGGCATCATGCATACCCACTCCACCTCTTCCCTCTGGAATGTTCTCTCATCTTTGCACATCCACCCTACAGGTTCTTTAAAATCCATCCATCCATCTACGAAGTCCCCTGGCATCCTTCCAAAGGATAGCCAAAGTCTTTTCTCCTTTGTGAACTCTAGGCATTATCTCTGTTCTTTCAAAAGTAGCACTTACTATTTTCTGCCTCCTTTGAGAGTTGTGAGCCTGCCTGGTGACCCACTCCTCTCGACTATAAGCTCCATAAGGAAATACCCTATCTTCTGTATTCCACCCTTGCTGGTTTCAGGGCTATATCTGCATAGCAAATTTCCTAGACTAGCATGACCACACTTATTTTGCAACCCCATAGGCTTTTGCTGCTGATATGTTACCTGGTGTGGTTCCAGTGAGTTTCTGCACATGTGAGGACTATCTAGACTGTGAGGCCCGGCTGGCAGGACCTGGTCGTGTTGGTCTAAGTATCCGGGGCCCAGTGTGATGCCTGACCCATAGTATGTGCTTAATAAATGCCTAGTGGTTGAATGAAGTGTTCTGGGAAGCCCAGCCTCCTTAGCATCAATGCCTGCTGGTGTTAGACTCTCCTGGGAGGGGAGGGAGAGGCAGGCAGGGCAGGGGCCTGTGATAGCAGGATGTCCACAGAGATGCTGATGGGTGACCTGAAGTCAGCAGGAGACAACAGGCTCCAAGACACTCCTTGTACTCCATTTCCAAAAGCTGGGTGTGACACAGGGATCATGGATTGTGGGACGATGGAAGTTGGGACCAGCAACCAGGAGTCAGGCTAGAATGGAGAGATGGAGAGGTGGGGAGGGAAAAAGACTCCATGTGGATCTGCGGTGAGTAAGGTCCTCTTGAGCCTTGTGCCAAGAAATACATAACACAGACAAAAGTGCTGATGCCAATAACAGGTATAACCCTAGACCAGCAAGTCTGTGACACAGCTCTTCTGCCTCAGTTCAGGCTCTCCTGTCCCATCTGCTGCCCTGCAGGTGGGGACGGGGAGGGCGTGAGGACAGCCAGGATAAGGTGGATGTTCCTTCCTCAGAATCTCTCTTAAAAAGAGGACTTTCAACCAGACTCAGTGGCTCATGCCTGTAATCCTAGCACTCTGGAAAGCCAGGGCAGGAGCATTGCTTGAGACCAGGAATTTGAGACCAGCCTGAACTAGAGTGAAAGTTCTCACTGCTAAAAAAGAAAAAAAAGAAAAATCAGCCAGGGAGGTGGAGCAAGATGGCAGACTAGAAACACAACCCTAATAACCCACTCTTGACAAGGCAGGGGGCAGAACAAGCCCTAATCATCTCTTGGGGGAACCTACCTGGAGTCCTCACTCTGGGGGCATACTGAGGCAGTGGTGGACTATAGGAGCCAGAGAACACCAGGAGCTGAGGAAAGTCTGAACGACAGGTGAGTGTGTGGGAACAGGCGGGAACCAGCCAGGTGGCTAGTCCTCACAGAAAGGACTGGAGACAGGCAGGCTGTCCTCCAAGTTTTTGATCTTGAGCTGGACTGTGAATTGGATCTGCCCTGGAGGTCTTTTTTTTTTTTTTTCTTTTGCAATTCTTGGCCAAGGCTGGGTTTGAACCTGCCACTTCTGGCACATGGGGCTGGCGCCTTTCTCCTTTGAGCCACAGTTGCTCCCCTGCCCTGGAGGTCTTAGATGAGTGGGTTGACTTGGTGTCCAGCTGTCTGGTTTGACTACCTGGTGGGATGGATATCCCAGCGTGTTGGCTGCTAGCTGGGTTGCCATTGTAGGAAGGTCCTGAGGGAGAAATGGTCTACAGGGTATGAGTACCTGGCCAGCTCTGGCACAGCTGATGAACTTGGAGATCCACTCTTGGGATAAGCTGTGAAGCTCCCATACCCCCAGGAATTGTCAGGGGGTACTGTGAAATGTGCCTCCTAAGGATTCTGGTGGGAGCCTTACGACCTCAACCTCACGGGGACTGAATGTTAATGACAAATAGGCACTGAATAAGGGCAACTAAGTCAGGAAGATAAGACCTCATCTCCCCAATGACTAAAGAGTGGTTTCCAGGCAGCGCTTGTGGCCTAGTGAGTAGGGTGCCAAACCCATATACTGAGGGTGGCGGGTTCAAACCTGGCCCTGGCCAAACTGCAACAAAAAACAGCCAGGTGTTGTGTCCAGCACCTGTAGTCCCAGCTACCTGGGAGGCGGAGGCAAGAGAATCACCTAAGCCCAAGAGCTGGAGGTTGCTGTGAACTGTGATGCCACATCACCCTACCAAGGGTGGCAAAGTGAGACTGTCTCTAAAAATAAAAGATAAAGACTGGTTTCCAGCATGCGTTCTTCATCACTTAACACCATAGCCACCACCTGGTGTCCAGATTTTTTTTCTTCCCTCTTTTTTGCTGCTGGGGTTGTTGTTGGTGGTGGTTTTTGTTGCTGCTTTGTTTGTTTGTTTGATTTTTGTGTTTATTTGGTTTTGGTTGGTTGTATCATTACCATTTTATTTTATTCTCTCTTTCTTCTTTCTCTCCTTTTTTCTCTCTCTTGATTGAGATTTTTCTACTTTGCTAATCTTTCCCAAATGATTTCTCATACAACAGCTAAGATATACTTTTTCTTCTTTCTTTATCTTATATAATTATATTTTTAACTTTCTTTTTTTATTAAACCATAGCTGTGTACATTAATGCATTTATGGGGTACAATGTGCTGATTTTATACACAATTTGAAATACAACAAACGGGTTAACATAGCCTTCACTGCACACTCATAATTATTGTGTTTGATATTTATACTCTACACTTAGTAGATTTGACATGTGGCTTAAATGCACCATGTGTAAAATGCACCATAAATGTGGTCTGACCAATTACCCTCCCTCCGCCCATCCACCCTGCCTCCCTTCCCCTTTCTCTTTCCCCTTCATCTTGGGCTATAGCTCAGTTATAACTTTTCTATGGAAGTGTGGTTGATCATATAGTGGTTTCATAGTAGAGGTAAGTACATTGGATACTTTTTCTTCCATTTTTAAGATACTTTATTAAGAAGAATATGTTTCAGCTCCATCCATGTAAACATGAAAGAGGTAAAGTCTCCATCTTTTTTAAGGCTGCATAATATTCCATGGTGTACATATATCACAATTTATTAATCCATTCGTGGGTCAATGGGCACTTGGGCTTCTTCCATGACTTAGTG
>CAUYRH010053912.1:0-53121 GCA_963574655.1 Perodicticus potto | reverse complement strand
AATGGCCAGGTGTTGTGGGGGACGCCTGTGGTCCCAGCTACCTGGGAGGCAGAGGCAGGAGACTCGCTTGAGCCCAGGAATTGGAGGTTGCTGTGAGCTGTGATGCCATAGCACTCTATCCAGGGTGACAGCTTGAGGCTCTGTCTCAAAAAAAAAAGAAAAGAAAAAAGAAAACCCTCGCAGAACACAAATGTTTTCACACAATAAACGAGAAAATCTCATGAAGGTTATGTCGAACAGTGGATGAAAATATTTCAGATTGTATATGAAGCCTGCACACTGTACCCCATGATTGTACTAATGTACACAGTATGATTTAATAAAAAATAAAAAATATATATTCTGATTGAAAAAAAAAAAGAAAAAAAAAACCCTCAAATTTCCATGGCTGGTAGACAGCCACGTGCCATTGAGACTCTGCCCAGCACTTCCAAAGACCCAAAGGGGTCTAAGGACAGGAACTCAGAGTTGGGTCAGCTGTCCAAGTTTTGCTCTGGGTAATCACCAGGCAAAACTGCTAGAGCACAATGGACATTGCTGATGCCAGGATGCCCTCAAGGCTCCTCACCTGCCCCTGGAATTAAGCCCATCCAGATCTTGGAAACTCTGCCCCAGACCCTTCTCAACAACTCCACAAGAAATCAAACTCTTTCCTTTATGCGATGCTGGATTTTCCACAAAGTAAAATCAAGATGAGTAAAGATGTGGTTTCTAGATAGTGCCCGAAAAGGCAGAGACCAGGGTGTCAGGCGTCACCACTCAGGCCTATAAAAGCTGCCACAAGAGGCCAAGGCCACAAGCCGCTCAGCTTAGTCCAGCCTATACGTCTGCTGCTCAGTCTTCTTGCATTGGCTCTGAGCTCCATGGCGCTGTGGTTGACCATGGTCATTGCTCTTACCTGCCTTGGTGGCCTTGCCTCCCCAGGCCCTGTGCCTCACCTTACAAAACTCAAGGAACTCATCGAGGAACTGGACAATATCACTCAGAACCAGAAGGTGAGTATCAGCTGGCCAGGGGCCCAGCTGCAAGGGTGCTAGGGTGGGCAACTCTCAGAAAGAGGTCATGAGCAGGCCGGGCCTGGTCCTAAGATGCCTGTGGGTCAGGAAGAATCTCCACGAACTAGGTGCTGGGTCAGCCATGAGAGAGGAATAGGAGCCAGGCAGGGTATTGCAATACAGATGGGCCTATGAAGGGATTTGGCAGAGCCTTCAGGGACCACCTGCTCTCCTAGTCTGGCCCTGCCTGCCACTGCCAGCTCCTACTCAGCGATTTCTGAACAGAGGGAAGCAGATAAGGGCCAGCACCCTTCCAGAACCATTTCGCATTTGTCGACTGGATTTTGAACACAGTATTGCAGCCATTATTCATAGCATCTTAGTTAAATCCATTCTTTAGAGGGGTTTTTTTGAGACAGAGTCTCACTTTGTCACCCTCAGTTTTATGGCATCATACCTCATAGCAACCTCAAACTCCTGGGCTCAAGTGATTCTCTTTCCTCAGCCTCCTGAGTAACTGGGACTACAAGCACCCGCCACAACACAATGCCTGGCTACTTTTAGACACTTTTTCTTTTTCTTTTTTTTTTGTAGAGACAGAGTCTAGAGACGGTCTTTTAGAGACAGTCTCACTCTTGCTCAGGCTGGTCTTGAACTTCTGAGCTCAGGTGATCCACCTGCCTCGGCCTCCCAGAGTGCTAGGATTACCGGCGTGAGCCACTGTGCCTGGTGTTAAGCCCATTCTATGGCAGGATCATCAGGAGAGTCAGCTCCTCTCCCGACTAGTACGAGCTCACACTTTCCAAGCACTGATTATATCCCAGGCCTGGTGCTGGTGCTTTACCTGACATTTCATCCCTGCCCACCCCTCAAGAGGCAGGTTGGATGACCCACCCCACTCTTCTGACTACAGTGCAGTGAGATTCACGGATAGAGGTCAGGTTCAAACCAGACCTGGCTGATGCCAGGGTGTCCATCTCCTAACTGTAGTATCCCCTACAGCAGAAGGCAGGGTATTTAATATACCAGACTCCAGCACCTCCCACCTGATTCGTCTTGGCCAACAGCAGCCCAGGCCACCCCTCTCTCACCCACCTGGCCCTTCCTGCAGGCCCCTGTCCTGCTTCCCTGGCTAAGGCAAGCTTTGAATAGGCTTGTCCCTTACCAGTGGTGTCACTTACTTTCTCTCTCTTAGCTCTAAGACCCTATACAATGGGTCCTGCTGTGCAGAGCAGGAAATGACTCCCAGGCGTGTTGTAGGGTCTATGCTTGTGTAGACCTGACTGGAGCTGAATGGGCAGGCCTGTGACTCTGGCTGGCACTCTGCTCACTCACTGCCTCTTTGCTCCCTCAGGCACCCCTCTGCAATGGCAGCATGGTGTGGAGCATCAACCTGACAGCTGGTGTGGTAAGGACCCATGGGCCCTGGGGAGGAGGGAGCAGAGGCTGGAAACCTTGGACTTGTCTGCTCTGATCTTCCCTCACATGTCTGGGAGATTCCAAGAAAGCTTCAAAAGCTCTCTTCACACCCCTCATAATCTGGGCGCTTCCCAAAAACTCCGACCGCCTGCATCAGGCCTCTCAGTAGCCACCTTCCTGCACTAACAGCAGTCACCTGAGCAGGGCCTGACATGTCGGTGTTCCCGTCCCCACAGTACTGTGCAGCCCGGGAATCCCTGATCAATGTGTCGAGTTGCAGTGCCATCCAGAGGACCCAGAGGATGCTGGGAGGACTCTGCAAGCAAAAGGTCTCAGCTGGGGTAAGCCTTCCCCCAAAGCCCACCCCGCAAACCCACTCCTGCCAGCCCTGGGCTCGCCTGGGGAGCTCCAGGGGAACTGGTTGAGTTCCTGAGGTGTGTGTTCACCTGGGGTGGGGCCACCTATGGCAGCAGGGACATGGCCTTTGGGATTTATAAGACCTTGGGCTAGTAGACTCCTACCTGACCCTCAGTTTCTACATCTGTAAAATATAAGTGGTAACAGTACCCACCTCGTGGAGACTTTTGTGAGGATTAAACGAGACAGTCCCTGGAAAGCCCCTGGTGGACGCTGGTCATCCCTGCCTCTGGTGTCCCACTAACTTTCTGACCTCTTTGTCCTGCAGCAGGATCCCAGCTCCCACATCCGAGACACCAAAATTGAAGTGGCCCAGTTCATAAAGGACCTGCTCAGACATTTAAAGAAACGTTTCCGTGATGCCAATTTCAAAGCCTGAAAAGCAAGCCCCATTGTTTGCAGGGGCAAGCCCTGACTATTTAACGTGTAGATTGATTTTGCTTTGAAATGTCAGGAATTTCTCAGGGAAAGGGGGAAGAGGGTTAGGGAGGGGTAAGGTTTCCTTAGTTTAGACTTCAGGCTATGCCACCTGCCTTTGGCCTGGCCAGCCCACCCGCAGCCCATGGGTGCCAGGGTTTAGCCTGGTGGACCTGCTCTGTCCAGGGCTCTGAGCTCCAGGATGAGGGCTGGAGATGGCACCTTGCACCCTCCCCAGCCCTAGAACACGCTGCAGCATTACAGCAGGTGCTGCCCTCGCCAGACGGGGCAGGAGAGGGACCCACTGCACACAGGGGTGACTGAGTCAGGAAACAGCTCAGGCACATTCCTTCATGGTTATTTATTATTGTGTGTTATTTAAATGAGTGTGTTTGTCAGTGTTGGGATGAGGAGACTGTTGCTGCTGGCACGTGGGGCCGAGGGCCCAGAGACTCCAGGCCCCAGCACTAACGCAGTGGGCATTAGGAGTCCCTGGTAATAAGTACTGTGTACAAAACTCTGCTACCTCACTGGGTCCTGGGGCCTCTGGTCCTCATCCAAAGCAGGGGACAGGAAAGAGGGCCAGAGCAGCCGCTCCTGTCTGCCTGCCAGCAGCCAGCCTTCAGCCAAGAAGTAATTTATTATTTTTCCTTGTATTTAAAATTAAGTATTAAATATGTTAGCAAAGAGTTAATAATATATAAAAGGGCAGCCTAGAACATTGAGGGTGGTGTGTGTGGATTGGGGGGAGGGATCATTGAACAAATTATTTCATTGACTGTCAGACTGAAGCCAAAAATAAAGATGGCTACAAATAGGCCTGATCATGTTTGCCTTTTATGTGGGCCTTTGGGGACACTGGTCTGTGGTCTCACAACTCTAGGAAGCTCTGTGGGTTGGAGGAGGGGCTGGGATAGAGTGCAGGACGAGGGGGCAGTGAGGGACAAGAGCTGGGCTGAAAGCAAGCCCTTGGGGTGAGGGGACATGGCCTGGGGGAAACCCTCCATCTCGCAGCAAGGATGAGGAGGCTTGGGCTAGGGTGTCAGAGTTCAAGGAGGACGTCTGGAGTGGGTGGAGACCTGAAAGTCATCTCATGACCACAGCTCCTGAGAAGTGGCCAGCTGTGTCTGGCACTACCCACATACACCTGTGTCTCCCTCACAACCCTGAGAGGCGGATGAGGACTCTGAGGCTCAGAGAGCACAGGTGTCTTGCCCAAGGTCACACAGCTGTTAGGGAGTAGAAGCCATGATTTGGACCCAAAACTCACTCCAATTCCAAAGCCCACGCACTCTTTCTGTCCAAATGTCATCTGGTCTGAACACATTATTTCTAAGACTGTCATCAACTTGTCTGGGCATCTACCACTGACAGGAAGCTCACTGTCTGCTTTTTAGGGACAGTCCATTCCATTTCTGGACACATCTCGTTAGGGAGTGTACATTTACCACCCCTGTGAACAAAGATACATCACTGATCTGTGGCCTCTAGACAGAGAATGTGGAGAATGCGAGTAGAGAGCAGAGATGGACTGGCCCTGGCTGGACCCCGGCTGGACCACTCTTCAGAACAAGTCTCGCTACTGCTCCCTTGGCCCTGGCCCCCAGGCCCAGAGGCCTTCCTATGCTGCTGGCAATGGTTCCACTGTGAGGCGCCCAGAGCAGAGGTGTTCCCAGAAGATAAGATGCCTTTGAGGTGGGTGATGGGTCAAGGGGGAGCACCCTCCCTTGGGAGCCTGGAGCTGGGTGGGAGCACCCACGGTGACAGAAGTCAATGAAGCCAGATGCCCAAGAGCAGCAAGAGCTCACGGCTGTATGTCATCCAGGCAGCAGCAGAGGCCACGGCAGGGCGTGGCCAGGTGGCTGATGACTGCACTGCTGGCTGCTCAGGAACTGCACCCTCCCCTGCCACATCTCTCTCCCCCGCCCCCAGGGAGAGGCACGGGGAGAAGGAGCTTAACAGCACAGGGAGTAGGGGTGCTCAGCCCAGAGAAGGGAGGTGAGGGGACATCAGCTGAGTCTCCCACGGGCTGTCCAGGGCAGGAGACAGGAATGGTTCCCTCTGTGGTGCTAAGGGAGTTGCAGAATCTGTTAAGTCCCACTACATTTGCTAAGGACCTCCTGTGACCCACCACTGCACCAGCCATCTGGGCTAGTGACAACCAAGACACTACATGCACCCAAGGGCAAGCACCAGAAAGAATTCCCAATGTATGGAGGGTCTGGAGGAGGCTGCTGTGCCCTGGGAGGGTCTCCCCTTGGGAGGTGAGCCAGCGACCAGCTTCCAGGGAGGGCAGGACAGGCTCTAAAGTCAGGGGAGTGAGGTGGGAGTCAGGATCTCGGCACCTTCTCCACCCAGAGTCTAGGATTTTAAGGGCAGAAGGGCATTTAGGGGATGAGTAATTATTTTTTAAAACAGAATTTAGGGATCCATCCTCCAGTAGCACCATCTTTGACCCATGTCCCTTCCACCCAGCAAAAGAATAGGCCTATCAAAAAGAAGGAAACTTTCCCAGTGAAATTCCACACCAATCCCCCAAAACAAAGAGATGGGGGGCGGGCTGGAGTCGGAGAGGGACTCTCAGGATTGTCCCCCGACACTGTTCGGGACGGCCTGAAGGCAGGTGCAGGTGTGGCCGCTAGGTGTCTGCAACTCACCACGTCCTCAGCCTGCAGCTCTGGTCCCTTGCACCTCTGAGACTGCCCCCCAGGCGCAGGACCTGTGCTTGCTGCTGCCACCTCAGCCACTACGGGGTGAGCTGGACAGGACACGGGCCCTCCTGGGGTGAAAGACTGAGCCACAGAAGCACCTGCTGCCGGGTGAGAAAGGGAGGGGGCCAGTCAGGAAACAGAAAGAAGCAGAGGCAAGCAGGTGTGTCCGCCACTCTGGCTGCTACAGCGCCCCTGGGGACAGACCCCCTGGGGTATTTGCAGGGAGTTTTCTCTAACCACGTGGCCCACCTCCTTTCCTACACAAGGCAGCCCTGAGCAGGCCCAGAGAGAAGGGACTCGAGAAGAGATAAGAGTGTGGCTGAGTGGGAGGGAGATGCTGGGTGTGGGGCCCCGGCGGGGAGCCCCTGGGCACCGGGAACCCTGGGCCCAAGAGGTTTCACTGGAAGAGGGGCTGGGCTCAAGTGAGAAGCGAGACACGCGAGTTTCCGGTGAACTCGGCACCAAACACCTCAGTGTGCTGCTCAGAGGAGGTGTCAGAAAACACTTCGAGTCACTTAGCGGGGTTCTCTGAGGCTCTCTGCAAAGGAGCCAGCCCGGAGGACCGGAGGACATAGCCCTCGTCTGGCTTCCTTGTGACCCAGGCGAAGACTGGCATTTACCCAGCTGCTAGCTTATCACTTTTCCATTATGGTCAACGAGGAAGTATCTTTGGGGTATGATCGTCACTAGTCGGTCAAATGTAACAGACTCAAAACCTGCTCCTCCTTTGGCTGCCTGCTACCTAAGGAGGCCTGGCTGGGTCCCTGCAGATGGTGCTCCACCCAGGGCAGCCTGGGCAGGACATGCTGGCCGGTTCCTGGCTGGTCCTTCTAGAGCCCAAGCTGGTGTCAGAACTGGTGGCTGTGTCCAGTCACCCTCCCACCCACAGCCCACTCATAAAGCCCCATTATCTTCATTCATTTCTCGGCTCCACCCCAAAGCAACAGGGCAATGGTTTGCAACGAACTTTCCCAGATCAACTGATTTCTCAGCAGCAAGGGAGGGCCCCATGACGAAGCCATTTGAAATCCCAGAAGCAATTTTCTACTTACGACCTCACTTTCTGTTGCTCTCTCTCCCTCCCCATCCACAATGCCTTCTCTTGTGGAAAGTGATTTTCTCACAGCCTCATTCAGAAACACCTCCAGCCTCTGTACTGCCTGGGCAGATGCTGCTGTGTGGTCAGAGGTGACGTAGGCACACAATTAAATATAGCAACTACGTCATCTCTGCTCTCTGCATCACAATGGACAAGTGTTCAGGGGGCCTGGACACCTCTTCCTGAAACCCTTGGGGGAGGAAGGCCTGAGCCAGCTATGGCTGGTGTCTCCTAAGACACAGCCCAATGGCCTGTTGACCATACTGGCCAGAGGGATCGTGACCTCTGTCCAGGCTGGAGCCTATGCCAGCAAACCTGCACTATTCACATCAGAGAAAGCAATTCTAATTAGTTACTCTTCCTTTTTCTGATCTGTTACCCTTCCTCCCCCAAGGGTTTCAGGAAGAGGTGTCCAGGCCCCCCAAACACTTGTCCACATCTTCTACAATGGGCAAACATTCATTTTCCAACAGGGGAAAGACAAATTTAATTTTAAAGAAGCAAATCATACATGAAATCAATGTCTAGTCCAGGGAGGGAGCTGGCAAGGCTGGACAGGTGATGGGCCCTGCAGCTCTCGCCCCGGGTGGACTTGCACCAGCAACACTCAGCTCAGCCTACATCCTCCCTGGGCAGCCAGCTCTCCAGGTGGGGACCTGGGTGGCAGCACCTCAGCCTGAGCGGGAGGGCTGGCACCTGCCCCCAAGGCTGGGCCCACTTGGGCAGATCGGATCCTGCCATGCAAAGAGAAAAGAAGATGCTCCATTCTTGGGAGTCTTCGCCCAGCCCGGCCTGGGGCAGGGATGAGAAGAGTGGGAGTGAGATGGGAAACACTGGGCCACCAGTCTAGCTCTGAGTTTTAAGTGACATCAATGCCTGGGGCCATATGGAGAGTTCCTGTCATCTGCCTCTCTTGGGAGAAGGACCTTCTACCTGTTTCTGAAAGGAAAGAGAAGCCAGCCACCTACATAGCTACCTCTCCCCAGGCTCAGAGAAGCCGGAGTCCACACCCTGCCTGCCTGCTCTCTCCTTCCTCTGGAGCCTGTGTGCCTGTGCGCTGGGTCCCTTCCCTGCCCTCTCGGGGCTCGGGGCAAAAGCAACCCTGACTTCAAGCTCTAGCTGCGCCCCTGACTTCTGCTGTAGTTACTCAGCCCAAGTCTCATTGCCTCTCTGGGAACTGGCACTCCATTCATTCATTCTTTCAACAATTATTGATGGAGGCCTTTACTAGGGGCCAGACCCTTTTCTAAGAGCTGGGTATCCCCTAAGCAAAACAAAAACAAAGTTCTCTTAGTGGGGAGGCAGAATGAAGAAGAGAACATTCGGTGGGGGCGGGGTGGTTAGTGAGAGCTGCCTCGAAAACAAGGCAGGTAGGGACACACACAGGGGAGGGTGGAGAGATCCTTTCCTCAGATAAGGTCAGAGCAGAGGTCCGGATGACAGGAGGGGGGAGAAATCTATTCACAGGGAGGAAAAGCACTCAGGGAAGGGCAATTGCCATGTTAAGGCCTTGAGCAAGAGCGAGCTGGGGATGCCCTTCCTGGCACTGATGGGTGGACACTGGCTGGAGCAGAGTCCAGGCGAGAGCCACAGGAGCCTGGCAGGGTCCCCAGGCCAGGTCTGAACTTCACTCTGGAATAGAGTGACATTATCTGACTCACATGGCAGCAGAACCACTCTGCCAAGAGTCTCCTGCAGAAACAACGGTGGGATGTGATGGTGCATGTGGCAGTGGAGGGGGAGACGAGGTCGGGCTCTAAAGAGGAGCCTGTGCAGTAGAATGTATTGCAGAGTCTATATGGTATTTACATAAATATGTAATAGATTAAAAATATAACTATATTACACAAACATGTATATTACATATTGATTCACAAATATTAATATGCTTAAATTTGCTATCAACTCCTTAAGTTTTAAAAATCTTTAATTATACAAAATTTCAAACAAAAATAACTCCCAGGCATCCATTGCCCAAGTTCCACAAGCGGCAACTCATGGCCAATTCTATTTCATCTCTACCCCAGCCACACACTCCCACGACATCACATCAAGAAAGTCTGACACAGGGGGAAGGTAGTGGCTCTGAGGCGGAGGGTCAGCAGAAGGACGAGCTACAGGGCGTGTGCTAAAGTGCAGTGACAGCCTCACCCCTGCAGCTGCACCCACCACAGCTGGGCCACACTGCCTCATTTGCCCCTTCCGCCTGGCACCTGCCTCCATTGCACTCCAAGGCCACCTCATGAGGTCACTGAGTACTGAGTATGAGTACTGAGTACTGAGTGCCGAGTACCGACCCACAGCTCAGTCCAGCGACATGCTTTTGCCCTCACCTGCCTCACCTCCAGGGAGCACTGGGTGCCCCTGCCCAGCCGTTTGTCCTTCTCACATCCGCTGCAGCCCCCTCCCCATCTCTGCCTTTCTACCTCCCAGAGGAGAACCGAGCTCATTACCCTACCTCCCAGCAGCACAATCTTTTCCCTGACTTGGCCCCCCTCAGTGTTCTCCACCCCCAGACTCAGCCCTTCCTGGGGTCAGAGCCCTTGGCAGCCCCCATGTATCTGGATCTGAACTGCTGTCTCTGTGCAGGGTAGTTCCTCAGGCCACCCCGGGCCACCATCCGACTCTCCCTCACTTCCTGGGCAGCCAGTCCCAAGCGTGCTTAACAATGGTGACCTTGGACATCGCTATTTTCTGAGGGCCCACCGTGAGCTGAGCTCCACGGCAACACGTCTTGTCCATCACCTCGTGTACTCTTCACACAATCGACTACGAGCCTATTTTGGCAGGGAAGCCTGGGAAGGCCCCCTTTTCCACTGTCACCAGAGCTGGGATTCAAAACTCCCAGGTCCCATGGGCCCCAGGACACCTGGTCTTCACTTGGACCCTGTGCTGGGTGAAATGACTCTCAACCACAGACCCCTCACCTGCCCCAGAGACTCCACATACCCAATGACCCTGTTCTGCCTGAAGCCTGCTCTTCCCAAACTCCCTCAAAGGCTCACATGTTTCGTGAATAAGCCTGTGAAGCCTGTGAGGACATGACAGGCTTCTGTGTGCTGTCCTGCGCAGGTGACAGAAGAGGAGGCAAGCAAGCTTCACCAGGCTCAGGGTGGAGCAGGGACCACGGGGACGGCTGCTTTCCTCACCGCCCCTCATTTTTCCCAGTGCCCTCCCACCCTGCGGGCTTGCATGCCTACATTTCTGACTCCTGCCAAGCTAGAGCCCAGCTTCTCCAATTAGCTACACGCCCACGAGCCGTGGGGGGCGAAGAGAGGCTGAGGCCATATTCCTGCCCCTTTGGGCTGTGGGTGTGGAGGGTGAGGTTGTATTGTGGGTGCTGGGAGGCTTGGGGGCATTACTCTGGGATCCCTCATTGCAGCCTCAGGAGTGAGCCACTGAGCCCCAGCCCTGTCAGACAGCCTGGGAAGCAGTGTCCTTCTTGTGGCCAGCTCTTCAGCATTCTGGACACAGTCTGGAGCCTGCCCCCCTACCCTCCTGATATTTTTGTAAGCACCTACTTTCTTGCATGCAACCCTTTTCTGTCTAAAGCACCCAGAGCAGTGTCTATTTCCTGAGATGAATCCAGAGACACAGTATGAGGGTTGTGGCACTGCAACCGTGACTCGCCAGAAACAAAGCTAGCAGCCCAAAGACCAAAGAGGAGACACGTCCAGGAGGGACGTGTGGGAAAACCCATCTGGCAAAACCTCCACCACCCCGTCCAGACCTGGGTTTACCTATTAAGCTAATTATCCCAGTCATTCGACCAAAACTATAATTAATAGTAATAAATAATAGTGCTATCACATAGCACCCACTGTGAGCCAGGAACTATGCTAAGTACTTAAGACCTAAATGTATCTATTCCTCAGAGCAACCTTATGAGACATGTACAACCATCACCCCCATTTCATAGACAAGGCCATGTGTGTGCCCAAGGTCACAAAGCAAGGAAGCAGAGCAGCCTGATGGGCCACCTGGGCCCCATTCTCCTAACCACCCTGTGCTATGGAGCCTCTAGTACAGCGGTTCTCAACCTTCCTAATGTCACCATGCATTTTCATTGTTACAAAGGGGTCGCGACCCACAGGTTGAGAACCGCTGCTCTAGTAAGTAAGAAACCCCTTTTGTGGTGTGACATGTGCCAAGCAGTTTCCAGAATCTCTTACTTGCTCCTTATAGGAATTCCACAGGAAGAGCTATATTATTCCCATTTCACAGGCCAGGAAACTGAGCTCCAGAGAGTTAATGATCTGTCAATGGTTACACAGTTGATAAGTGGCTTCTTTTTCTGGACTCCAAAACCCAACTGCTACGTTCCTGGGCCTGAGAGAAAAGCTCCATGGCCAGAGGGGCCAGTGCTGGGCCTCAGCTCTCACGCGGAGTAAAGAGAAGGGGTCTGTGAGGGACGCAGTAAAGGGGCTGGCAGAGTCTGCGACTTCCCTCCTGAACTTTGGCACCAGATGCTGCCCGTGACTTCTGTAGGCTTGGAGGCTCCTTCAGGTGGTGGCTGCTGCTCTCCTCTCTGTCCCTGTAGTGCAGGCACCTCTTGATCTCAGCCCCGACAGCCACACCCTCTGCTGCCATGGTGCTGTCACTGCAGGGGAGGACAGCTCATCTTCTCCTCCAGCCCTCTGAGGAGTCGTCCTGATCATTCTCTGATGTCCTAGAAAGTTTATCCTTCTTTCCCTGGCCTTCATTCAACCATTGAACCAAACAATTCAAGCTGTATTCTGCTTCTGAGCTAGAGGTTCCCACAAAATATTCCTATTCTGTTGCCAAGTGCTCAGTAAACACATCCTGGATCCATGGAAGGCTATTTCAATGCTTCTAGGCATGCAGAACCCTGCCTCAACCCTCCAGTTCTCCTCCCAGATGTTCCTCAAGAACTTACCTGGTGGAACTTCCCCAGCATGTCTGCACTCTTAAAGAACTCATTTTTGTTTTACCTGGGTCTCTGCTCCATTTTATCCCACATCACAGTCAATCCTTACTTGAGGACCCCACTTGTCCTGAAAGGAACTGCATGGTCTTCTCATAAATGCTCCCCTGTCTGTGTAGTGAAGAATCAGCCTTACCCAAAGAGAGGTCTGGCCTTTGTCCTGGCTTTTGGGAGGTCCAACCAGCTACAAACCCTTGGAATAAAGAATTTGTCTAGCCTTTGCCACCAGTTCCTAGGATAAAGAATTTGTCTAGTCTTTGTCACCAGTTCCTTGGGATTTTTCCAAGAGGTAGGAGAATCCTTGGTATTCATGGTGAGCCCTGATGGTTCATACAAGTGAAGTGATCTTTGGCCGGTTGGGCTCCTGGACTGTTTTTGCTAACATGATGACTCAGGATGGGGGCTGGCCATGCCCCCAAGCTAGTGTGATATCAGCCTGGCCTCCAGGAAGGGGGCATGGAGAAAGAATTAAACTGAGTGGCTGACGTTTCAATCAACTGTGCCTACATAATGAAGCTCCAGTAAAAACTCTGAACACCAAAGCTCAGGGGCAGGGTCTCCCTGGTTGGGAAATACTCTGCATTTTGTCTCAGCAGGTGCTGAGGGTGCCACACAGTGATTCCACAGGGGCAAGAAAATAGAGGGACCTAAAGGGTATTGGGGATCCTCCTACATCTTACTCTCTGTATCTCCTCTTTAGCTGGTTTGGTTTTGTACCCTTTTGCTATAATAAAACTGTGACCTTATGTATAGCACATTCCTGAATTCTGTGAGTTATCTTAGTGAATTATTGAACCTGAAGGGGTAGTTGTAACTTCCTGATCTGTAGCCAGTTAGTTAGAAGTGGGAGTAGACTGGGGACAGATGAATTTGTAGCTGAAGTGAGGTGTCTGAAGTGAGGGTAGTGTTGTTGGGGACTGTGCCTTTAGCCCATGAGGTTTGGCTCAGCTCCAGGTAGACTGATGTCAGAAATCACTACATCGAGTTTGGCAGCCCTACCACACAGTCCCATGGAAGCATCATAAATACAGTCTAAGGACCTTCCTTCAAAATTATCCAGATTCTCTCCTTCACAGAGTTTGAGGCACTGTTATAACACCCACAACTATTAGCATATATACACAATAGAATACTATTCAGTCTTGAAAGGGAAGGAAACCCTGTCATTTGCAACAACGTGGATGAAGCTGGAAGACATTATGCTAAGTGAAAAAGCCAGGCGTAAGGAGACACTTGCTGCATGATCTCACATGTGAATCCCCAAAAGTCAAACTCGGATGCAAACAGTAGGCTGGTGGTTATCAGGGGCCGCAAGAGTGAGGGTGGGGAGATGTGGTCAAAGCATTCCAAGTATCAGTTAGATGATAGGAATAAGCTCCAGATATCTATTTTATAACATGGTGACTACAGATGGTAACAATGTATTGTATACTGAAAATCACTGAGGGTAGATTTTTTTTTTGGAGAGTCTCACTCTGTCACCCTCGGTAGAGTGCCATGGCATCATAGCTCACAGCAACCTCAAAATCTTGGGCTCAAGCAATCCTCTTGTCTCAGCCTCCCAAGCAGCTGGGACTACAGGCGCCGGCCACAACGCTTGGCTATTTTTTCAGAGCCAGGGTCTCACTCTTTCTCAGGCTGGTCTTGAACTTCTGAACTCAGGCAATCTACCCACCTCGGCCTCCCAGAGAGCTAGGATAACAGGGGTGAGCCACCACGCCCAGCTAAGACAGTAGATTTTAAGCGCTCTCATCACAAATAAATGGTAAATATGTGAGGAACTAGATACAGGCTGGCCATAAAGTTCGTGTATAATTTAAAATAGTGTGCACACGATCTTTATGGCCACCCCGTATGTTAGTTTTTAAACATTATGTCATATACCATAAATATACACAATTTTTATTGGGCAATTTAATAATAATAAGGGGGGAAAGCTCCACAACAGTGGAACTACCTTATCAACAAACAGTTCTAAGTGATCTTCCAGAGAAATTAGTAGGGAGAAGAAGGTCTGGAGAGGAAAGGCTCCCGGAGAGAAAGGCAGTGGCCACGCCAGGCTCTCCTTGGGTTGGGGGACGCTTGTGCACAGGGCCCTGGGTATCTGAGTGTCCAGCAGGGTCCTAAAGGTGAGGTCTGTACATTCACTGTTGGGGGTAGGCAAGGAGCGCCTCCCCAGGTCCACACAAATCTGATGAAAACCTAGGGTGGGCAGTGGGGCATTGACAAGAGAATTGTTTTAGGAATTGGTTAAGACTAGCGCTTTTCCTAATTAGCTGAGAATATGTTTATTAGGGTCCTCTTTATTTTGTTTTTGAGACGGAATCTTGCTCTGTGGCCTGGGCTAGATCCAGTGGTGTCACCATAGCTCACTGCTACCTCAACTCCTGGACACAACCGATGGACTGCAGGTGCATATGATCACGCCCAGCTAATTTTGCTATTTTTTGTAGAGACAGGGTCTCCCTCTTGGGAGTTCAAGTTGGTCTTGAACTCCTGGCCTCAAGCAATCCTCTCTTGTTAGGTTCCATTTTAAAAAGTGGTCATGGCCAGGCATGGTGGCTAATAACTGTAATCCTAGCACTCTGTGAGGCCCAGGTGGGAGAATCCCTTAAGCTCAGGAGCTCAACACCAGCCTGAGCGAGATTATTTTTTTCTACTGAAAATAGAAAAAACTAGCCAAGTATTGTGGCAGGGGGATCGATAGCTTGAGCCCAAGAGTTTGAGGTTGCTGTGAGCTAGGCCAACACCACGGCATTCTACCCAGGTCAACAGAGTGAAACTCTGTCTCAAAAACAAACAAACAAAAACAAAAAAGTGGTCATTCCCAGAGGAAATAGTCAACAGATAGAAAGTGGTCATTCCTGAAACCCCAGGATAGACACATGGATGTGTCTCCTACGTGCAAAGACCTTATGGACCTGATGGGGCCCCAACTAGGCCCCACCTGACGCTATTTGTCTTTCTCCAGAGCCCTAACCTGGGAAGAACATTATGTCCCAGTGTTAGGACAGGAGACAATCTGTGCCCGTTATTCTCCTACAGGAAGAAAGAAAGAACAGGAACCTCTCCATGACAGGAGAGGTTCCAAGCTGCCACCACCCGTACTTGGAAGAAGCCAGGTCAAAACACTGTTCAAGTCAAACTTTCTTGATATTACTCTATCTTTCCCCAGGAGGCCTGCACTAAAACAAACTCGGACACCTGTGGCCTCTTCCTTCTATGCAAAGCAAAAAGCCAGCAGCAACCCCCAAGCTGATAAGATTAATCTAAAGAGCAAATTAGGGTGTAATTTCCTATGCCGAAACTTTGTAGTTAATTTTAAAAAAAGGTTTCATTTTCCTATTGGTCTGATTTCACAGGAACATTTTACCTGTTTGGGACTTTTTTTTTCTCCTGGAAGAGAGGTGCTGATTGGCCCCAAGCTACTGACAATCTGGTGTAATGAAAATTTCCAATGTAAACTCACTTTCCCTTGGTTTCAGCAATTTTTAATCTATATATAGAGATATCTTTGTGAGAATTGCCTTGTTAGCCTCTCCCGATAAGCTAATCATCTTAGATTTCATCGTGAATAGAGCTCTATTAATGGGTCTCACCTCCCACCTGCTCCCCTCTCTGCTCTGCCTCCTAGCATGCACTGGCAACTTTGTCCACGGACACAAACGCGGCATTGTCTTAAAAGAATGCATCAAAGCTCTGAACATCCTCACAGAGCACAAGGTGAGTCCCTATCTAGCACCATCTCTCCAGCTGTCCTGGTGGAGCTGTGGGTATTTGTAGACCATGAGAAGAACTCAGGAGTTGCTAGAGAAGTTGAAATTGGTCTTGGCTGTTAGCAGCAGAGCTGGCAGCCCGCAGACTTCTTCCCGAGTCTTTTTTGTCCTGAGGGAGTGTGGGAAGTTTGCTCAGTTGGAGGGAGTGAAAGGTGCTCATCAAGCTTCTGTCTGTCCTGTCAGAGGTTAACTCTATCTCTTGCTCTCTCGTTCCTGCCTGGGCCAAGACTCCGTGCGACGAGTTGACCGTCGCAGACATCTTTGATGCCCCCAAGGTAAGAAGCCGTCCTGTGGTCTGTTTGGTGGATGGGTGGCGTGGGAGGGGAGAGCCATCCACAAGTATTTGAACGTGAAACTTGTTTGAAAATGAGCGGGCACAAATGGACTATAACGTGTTAAATGTTTTCAAAGGATGAGAATTCTGATCTTTACCCTTAAGTATGATTTCATGTGTCTGGTTTCACTTGATTTAGAAGGTGTGTAATAGAAAGGTTAGATTGTGTAATTCAAATTTAGATCCTGGCCAAAGAAAAGCTCTCTAGGGTTTTACCTGGCCTAGCGCCTGGGATGCAGGAGGCACTCACTAGATCCCTGTTGAATGAGAGAATTTTTCTGGCCCATACATTTCTGAAAGCGCAAATACTCTCATAAGAACAGATATTGAGATTACAGGTTGAGGGAGCTTTCATTTTGTCTAAGAGACTTCCTATGGCAACAGAAAAGGTATCACCAGAGCCCCCCTCTTCCACAGCCTGGTCACCTAACGACCCTCCGGGTTCTGGGGCTGGCCGTCCAGGAACCCTCCGCTTGCTCTGTCCAGCGAAACGCCCTCCAGCCTTGTCTGACTGTCCTGCTTGGGCATCTGCCTCTGGGGCCTCTGTGCCATCTCACCCCCGCCCCCTATCTGCAGTGGGAGGAGATAGATTTGACAGCTGATAGTGCGTTTTCTCTGACAAACACATGACTGCAGCCATTATCAATAGATTCGTGCACTTCAGTTCCTGTTTTCATGGAAACACACGACTGAGAATGAAAGCCCCAAAGCTTCAATTTACCAGTGGTCTCCTAACTACCTGCTTTCCATGTGAACTAGAAGGGAGACTTGGCCAGGAGTGAAGCCCCATGTGTGGGGGCTGGGGGGCTGGGGGTCTGGGCCCCACCCTGGGACACAGGCCGCAGAATAGGGCCCGTCCTACTTCATGAGGAGAACTGCTCTTCAGGCCTTTATCTGCATTATCTCATTCATCAAAGATATCCTGGGAGTCTTAAACAGGAAGAGATTCTGAAGGACAAACATATGTGTGTATAACACACACACCCATGTATAATTTATACACATATATAAAATCTCCAAGTCCTTCCAACCCAGATGGTTCCTACCAGGGTTGCTCTGGGTCCTCCGGCTGCTCTGCTGAGAAGGCTCTAACAAAGGTGTAGGAAGGAACCAGCTCACTAGACACCGGCCCTGAGGAAGGGCCAAGGGCCTGGAAGTGGGGCTGCTTACAGTTTTACCCCAGTTCTGCCATCAACTGGCTTGGTGGCCTTTGGTAAGTCTTCACACCTCTTTGCACCCCACTTTGCACATTCGAAGATACGAAAGTGATCCTGGAGGTGATTTGAAGGTTGATTGGAACCCATCTCTTGAGTCAGTGGAAAGAGTTATTGTCAGATTTATAGCTGATTAAAAGCCCATGCTGGAAGGACGTCTGTCCCTCCCGGGACTGTCAGGAAGGGCCGCCTGGGAGATTTCTTCTGTGGCAGTGACTCTGTTGGCCTTCTAACTTGGTTCTTGCCCAACCTCCATTAGGACCTGGAAAAACCAGTCCTATTGGGATGGCATCCGTCGTCTCCAGTTCTGCCCCAGTTCAGTCAGCCAGTGCTGACGTGGTCCGGAGTCTCTCCCTGAGCAGTTCTGAGCTGTGAGGTCGGCCAGGCTGCCACAGTGTTCCCGGAGCCACTGCCGGGCACACTCAGCAGAAGCCAGACAGGCAGGGGGACCCAGGGGTGGCAGAGAAGGGCATCCTTTTGCTGCCTTACCAATGGAACTAAAAGTTTAAGGCCTTTAACTAAAACTGCCTTTGAAATTACTTCTTTTAAAGTTTTCCCATTTGCTGCCAACTCTTTTCAATTCCTATTTTATCCTAATTACCTTTAGAAAGTCAGTTGAATAATATCTTGAGAGGATTCTTTCTTTCTTTCTTTCTTTTTGAGACCAAGTCTCACTCTATGCCCTGGGTAGAGTACCATAGGGTCATAGCTCACAGCAACCTCAGACTCTTGTGCTCAAGCCATCCTCTTGCCTCAGCCTCCTGAGTAGCTGGGACTACAGGTGTGCACTGCAATGCCTGGCTATTTTTCTCTATTTTCAGTAGAGACAGGGTCTCACTGTTGCTCAGGCTGGTCTTGAACATCTGAGCTGAAGCGACCCACCCTGGCCTTGAACTCCCAAAGTGCTAGGATTGCAGGTGTGAGCCACTGCGCCCGGTCTAGAGGGTTATTTCTTATATTATGTGATCAAAACTAAGAAGTAGTTTGTTTTCTACACTCCAAGCCAAAGCTTCAGAAAAGTTTCACTAGATTTCAATGGGAAAATAAGCAAAGTGGTTCTTCTTTTGGCCTTCTAGATTCTCACTGTTCTCTCTATGGCAACATGGTATCTGCCCACCTCTGATACACAGGTAGCTGTGTCCTTCTTACCACCACCTTGTCCTCCCCACCTGGACTCACCCAAAAAGCCCAGAGGGGTGTGGTGATTGGTGAGCGGTGTCTTGACTTCCAGAGCCCAGATATACTGGAACTGCTCTTAAATTTCCACCTAGAGGCCAGGCATGTGGCTCATACCTGTAATCCTAGCACTCTGGGGGGCTGAGGTGGACGGATTGCTTGAGCTCACAGGTTTGAGACCAGCCTGAGCAAGAGTGAGACCCTGTCTCTAAAACTAGCCTGGTCTGTGGTGAACACCTATAGTCCCAGCTGCTTGGGAGGCTGAGGCAAGAGGATTGTTGAGTCCAAGAGTTTGAGGTTGCTGTGAGCTATAATGCCATGGCACTCTACCCAGGGTGACTGACTGAGACTCTCTCTCTCTCTCTCAAAAAAAAAAAAAAATAATAAAATAAAATAAGATAAATTTCCTACTAGAATCAGAGATCAGTAGTAACTCAGCAGTTTATTAGGTAAATGTCCTTACATTGGGCCTGCCCTTGGGTCATCCAACCCAGCAAGGGGAAGGGGGAAGCTTCTGTGTCTGGGATTGTGGTGCTCAGTCTAGATCTTCTCAGAAGAACCTTAAAACATGAAATGCCCTTCTAGAATTTAGCCTACATTAATAAGAGAGGAACACAAAGATTGACACGGATTACTCACAGCCATATTATTCACAGAAGCAAAAAACTACAATGATAGGGGATTGGTAAATTATGCTACAACTATGCAATGGGTGTCAGTGCAGCTCTCGCCACCATGTTCTTAAATACTATTGAATGACTTAAGAAAACACTCATTGTAGGCTCGGCGTCTGTAGCTCAGTGGCTAGGGCGCCGGCCACATACATGGGGCCGGCAGGTTTGAACCCAGGCCTGCCAAACAATGACAACTAAAACAACAACAACAAAAAACAGCCGGGTGTTGTGCTGGGCGCCTATAGTCCCAGCTACTTGGGAGGCTGAGGCAAGAGAGTCACTTAAGCCCAAGAGTTTAAGGTTGCTGTGAGCTGTGACGCCACAGCACCCTACTGAGGGCAACATCGTGAGACTCTGTCTCAAAAAAAAAAAAAAAAGACACTCATTGTTTGTGTATTAAGTGTAAAAAAAGTTATAAAACTTTGTTAACAGTTGATGCCAATTTGAAAAAAAAATGAAGTATAAAGAAAACATGGAAAGATATTTACTAAAATATTAACTGTAGTTGTCTCTGACCATTGGAGGGATCGAATTCATTTTTGCCGAGTATATGTTACCTCGATAGCAGACATGTATTTGCTTGATCATCAGAAAAAGTATATAACCATAAGAACTTAAAAGCTGCTTAGACAGTGTGTCTCAAGTAAACCCCCTGGGCATCTTGTCACTGCACTTCTGATTCCGGAGGCAGGTCTAGGATGCAGCCTGAGATTCATTCCTTACAAGGTCCTGGGTGACATCCCGGCCCCTAGGCCAGGGTCCACCCTCTGAGTAGGGTGGACTAGAGCATGTCCTGGCAGAGGCTGGAGATAGCTTTCTTTATCTATCCTGGATGAAGAAATTGGCTCAAGCTGAGACTGCTCTCCAGGTCTTCAGTGGAAAAGGAGGGGACACGCCAGGCCTGGCTCAGACTGAGGCACCGTTCCTCTCCTAAGTTCCCAGCAAGAGCTGTTTCCCCACTTGTGCATTCTATTCTAAGGCAGTGATTTTCAACCTGTGTGCCATGAAGATTTTTAAAGATCATTAATTAAATTATTTTTAAAAGAAGTTCAAAGCACAGTAAGCATATTCCTTTTTTACTCTCTTTTTAATCAACGTAATTTAAATGTGCTGGGTAAATTTAACTACAGGTTCAAGTGATATAAAAAAAAGAAAAGCATTGTTCTAAGGCCCATGTTCCTAGGAAGAACCATGTGGCCAGGCCACATCAGAGTTGCGAGCATTCCAACAAGGCTCTGACTGTGCACTTGAGGCTAAAGTCCCCTTACAGAAGCTCCGTCCAAGGTCCAGATCAATGGCACCTTTTCCCAGAAACTTCCCCTGATCTCCGCGGGCCAGACTCCTGGAACACCTTGGTCTGACCTGATCACTTACCTCTTGCTGTATAGGGAAATATCTTCTCACTTGGACCATGAACTTCTACACACATTTCTATCTTCCACAGGAGCCGGGGCAGAATGCAGAGTGCCGTCCACAGTAGCAATGTTCAGCCCAAAGTATGGTCATTCATTTATTCAACAAACATGTAGGATTTCTAAGGGAAAGCTGGATTTTAAACTTTGTAGGAATGAGAACAGAATCAGAACAAGCTCTTGTGGGCATTTTCCATGGGAAAAATAGCTCATGGGGCGTAAAGACAGAGAGCTGAGCTGTAAAGACAGGGGGTCCTGTATTCTAGACCCCACCCTGCCATTTACCTGGTGGGTAACTTTATTCACGTGCCCTTTCACCAAACCCTCCAAGGGGAAAGAAACTGGGAAGGCCTGAGGGGAAGGTTGCTGCATTTGTGGTAACTGGGAGAGGCTGTGTTAGAGGTCTGGGACCATGAGAGGCCCCCTTCACTCAGTGGAATACTTACACAGGGATCCACAGGCCAGCAAACTCACCTTCCCCAGCTGTCCTCCTGCAAAGAAGGAATCAGGAGGAAAAATCTCTCTCTCATGTTCAAAATAGAGCAAGCACATGGCTACCTGTGGCGTTTCTCTTTCTAGAACACAACTGAGAAGGAACTATTCTGCAGGGCTGCGACTGTGCTTCGGCAATTCTACAGTCACCATGAGAAGGCCCCGTGCAGGGGTGCCACTGCGAGGCAGCAGCTCTACCATCACCAGCAGGTGATCAAATTCCTGAAAGGACTGGATAGGAACCTGTGCAGCCTGGCGAACTCGGTAAGCGGGCAGCGCGCCTCCTAGGTACAGCCATCTCATTCTAAATGTTCTTCTCTGGCCAGGCGTGGTGGCTTGGCCTGTGATCCCAGCACTTCGTGAGGCTGAGATGGGAGGACGGCTTGAGGCAGTCAGACAGAGTGAGACCCTGTCTCTTAAAAATAGTCTCTCCTTCTAAGCTGTGGTACTCTTGATTACTCGACCTGTTCATTCAGTGCATACTCATTGAAGCTCTCCAAGTGCCCTGCGCAGTTCCAGGCACCGGCAATACAGCATTAACGACAATCAGGCAGAGTGGAATGCTCTCAGGGAATGTTCTAATGGGGCAGTTAGAACAACAAACATGTCATCTGATGTCCGGCAGTAACAAGGGTTATGAAGGAAAATATAGGAATAAACATAAGGGTCACAGGGGAGGGGGCTGATTTAGGAGCTGGTGACATCTAAGCAGATTATTTGAATTAAGAGAGGGAGCAAGCCAATGACTAACTGCAGAAAGAGCATTCCAGGCAGAAGGAGCAGCTGTGCAAAGGCCCTGAGGTGGAAATGAGCTGCATGTGTTCAATGATCAGCATGAAGGCAGTGTGGTTGGATTGGAGTGAATGAGGGGGACTTTTGTAGGATATCGGATCACACAAGGCTTTTAGATTCAGCCTCAAGTATGGTGGGAAACATCTGCAGAGTTTTGAGCAAGGTCAAGACTAAGATCTGATTGTGTGATTTAAAAATGATCGCTCTGGCTACTGTGTGGTAAACAGATTGAACAGAGGTAACCACAGGAGCAAGATGTCCTGCTGGGAGGCCCCCACAGTGAGCCAGGCTAGAAATGATGGTGGCTTGAACAGGGTGGGAGCAGTGGAGGTAGCTAGATTTGGGATATAACTAGAAATAGAGTCAGAAGGGTTTGCTGACAGATTGGGGGTAAGGGGTAAGAGACAGGAGTAAAAGGTGACCTCTTGGTTCCTGCCTGAACCCCTTTGGGAAGGGTTGGTATTGTTTCAGAGATATAGAAAACTGGGGGCAAAGCAGGGCTGGAGGTTGAGCCCAAGTCCGAACAGGTCGATTAATCAAGAGTACTATTGGAATCGAAGTACGATTCCAGTTTCGCACATAGCAAACGTGAGGTGCCTATGGGATGGCCACGTGGAGATGTCGACAAGATGGTTAGAAAAGTCTGGCTCTTAGGGGAGAGATCAGAACCTGCAGTGCATGGACGGTCCTCAGAGGCTGTTTAAAGTCTGGACAGAGAAAGGGAGAGGTCCAGGGGCTGAGCCTGGGGCACTCCAACACGTGGAGGTCGGGAAGAGGAGGAGCCAGCAAAGGAGACCGGGGAGTAACAGCCAGGGAGCTAGGCAAAAAGTGGACAGTGTGTGGTGGGGTACAGTAACCCCAGAAGGCAAGCGAAGAAGCTCATTGGGGAAGAAGTGATCAACTCCATCAAAGGAGGTCAAGGTCAAGTGTAATGAAAACTGAGAAGGGTCGCTGGGTTCTGCACGATGGAGGTCACGTGATGCTGGGGAGAAAGCCTGTGTTCCCTGGAGGATGGGGTGGGAGACAGGAAAAAGAAGGGACAGCGAGCACAGGAAAACTCTTTGGAGGTGTTTTGCGATAAGGCTGCAGAGAAGTAGAACGACAGCTGACAGGCAGGATGGGGTGAGGGAAGTTCTTTTCAGGTGGGGTATGTATCTACCATGTTAATACACCACTGGGAATGGTCCAGAGGAGACGGCAGAATTGAGATATAGAAAAGAGGGAGAACAATTAGAGGGCAGAATTCCCCGCAGCCAGGTGGATGTTATCCAACAGGGAGTGGAGGAACTGGCTTTAGGGACATTCATCCCCTGCTGGGCCAACTGCCTCACTCATAAGGAAACGCAAGAATAGGGCCCTGCCACAGCACACCTCTCCTTTCATTCTCTTACATTATGAAGTAGGCAAGGAGGCAAATGATTGTTCTCATTTACCAAAGAAGAAACTGAAGCTTTTTAATAAATTAAGTAGTTTGTTCCCAACAAGGCAATGAATAGACAATATGGCTGAGATTCCCACTGAAGCAGTGACCTGGCGGCAGCCGGAATCCAGCACACATTCCACCATTAGGGCCGTTGGCCCTGGTGCTGCCATTGAATGCAACCGAATCTGTCTCAGAGGTCCAGACACCTCGTCTCGCAGAAGGCCCAGTCTGGCGATAGGGACGTCTGAGCCTGCATTGTCATGGTTCTCCCTCTGAGTAGCACCCAGCTGTGACACACATCTCCAGAGGCCACCGCATCCCCTGAAAGCAGATACGTAATGGTGGTGCAGTATCCATTTCTGGCAAAGTAAGTAGCAAGTGCCCAAACAGGCAAATCCTGCCAGCCTGGTGGCAGAGTCAGACTCCTCATCAGACCAGACTAGAGGCCCTGGTTTGACAATTATTCAGGTGGCAGGTGCCAGAGCAGGCTTGTCAAGTTGACAGGCCTGACAGAAACGTTGAAGTGTTGACCAATGCAAGCTGATGATTGTTTCTGTTGTAGAGATCCTGTCCTGTGAATGACGTCATGCAGAGCACACTGAAAGACTTCTTGGAAAGGCTAAAGACGACCATGAAAGAGAAATATTCAAAGTATTGGAGCTGAATATTTTTAATTTATGAGTTTTTAATAGCTTTATTTTTGTAATATTTATATATTTATAACTCATCATAAAATAAAGTATATGTAAAATCTAACAGCAATGGCATTTAATAGTATTGGCTTTGTTTACTTGACAAATGAAGTTATGGTTTACAACTTTTAGGAAAACCTATTTAATTCACTGAGAGACTACAAATGTTGTGGGAACAAAATGGGAAAGACCACTTCTCTCTCAAGGGGTTCCCTCTGGTTGGGGACAAAATGCACAAGATAATTACAAAAATACAAGGTCACACAACATGTAAATTGTAAAAATGCAAGGCCACACAAGATTGAAAAAATGTAAGAGAGTTAGGGTTCATGAGTCCTACTGACTACCATACATATATCTGGAAATAAAAGGTATCAACTGGATGCTTAGAACATTCTTCTCCCGTTGACACAAGGATTGTTATATTGAATCTGTAGACAGAATAACACACATTACATGGCTCTGCACTGAACAATACTTAACATCATAATGCAAATTCCCTTGATTCTCAAGTCTTAGAAGCAACCTTTACACAAAGAACAGAAGACCTAATTATGGTTAGAGAACAGACTAGGAAAGCTATCACCCGATACTATAAAAGGTATAGCTGAAAATGACCGGGAGGCAAAACAGAAACAAAGACAGAGAGGTAGGGCCCTGATGTCTCCAGTTTACACAGAAAAGGAGCCAGTTAAACAACACTGGCTAAGGTTCAGGGAACAAGAACAAGAGATAGAAGTATTTATTCAAAACTGTACTGGTAATAGAACTAAACTAAATTTAATTTACTATAAAAAATTTGGAAGCAGGGTACTGTGGCTCATACCTGTATTCTCAGCTACTCAGGAGGCTGAGGTAGGATGACTGCTTGAGGCCAAGAATTTGAGGCTGCTGTGAGCTATGATTGTACCACTGCACTTCAGCCTGGGTAACAGCAAGGCTCTATCTCTAAAAATTAAACTAAATTAAAAAGAAAAATAATTTGGGGGCGGTGCCTGTGGCTCAAAGGAGTAGGGCGCCGGCCCCATATACGGGAGGTGGTGGGTTCAAACCCGGCCCTGAACAACAACAAAAAAATCCTGCAAAATAAATAAAATAAATAAATAAATAAATAAATAAATAATTTGGAAGTAGTAGTGTAAATTACATAAACTCTCATTTTTAATAAGAAAATCAACATGTAATATAAAGTTGATAAATCAGAATATAGATAGTAAAAGTAGTCATGAATTGATGATTGGAGATGGTTACATGGGGAGTGAGTGTACTATTTTGCTTTTATACATATTTGTAAGTTTTTATTTTAAAAAGTGAAGAAAAAACCCAATAATCAATAAATCAAGCAATCTTTGCAATTACGATGGTAATCACTGGAAAAACTAAAACCAACAAAAAAGGGACAATGGTTTGCTGGGAATGGAACTTGGGCTAAGGAGGATTGAAGCAAGACTGGGGACTCGGCTTTTGATTATAAGTCCCTGTGTGACCATATCCATAGGTGAGAAAATGTTTTTAAAATTAAAGAATAAAATTAGAAAGAGACAATGAGTGTCGGTAAAGGTGTAAAGAAACTGAAACCTTCATACACTTCTGGTGCAATTGGAAAATGGTGCAGCCACTTTGGAAAATGGTTTGGCAGTTTCTCAAGAGGTTAAACATAGTTTATGACTGAGAAATTCCAATCCTAGGTATATACCCAAAGGAACTGAAAATGTATTTCCACATAAACCCCCTATGCAAATATATTCTTATCAACCTTATTTGTAATAGTAAAAAAGCAGATGCAGCCTGAATGTCCAAACTGACGAATGGATAAACAGAATGTGGTACACACATATGATGGAGTGTTTTTAATTGTTATTTATTTATTTATTATTTTTGACTATGTCACCCTCGGTAGAGTGCCGTGGCGTCACAGCTCACAGCAACCTCCAACTCCTGGGCTTCAGTGATTCTCTTGCCTCAGCCTCCTAAGTAGCTGGGAGTGCAGGCGCCCGCCACAACATCCGGCTATTTTCTTGTTGCAGTTGTCATTGTTGTTTAGCAGGCCTGGGCCAGGTTGGAACCCGTCAGCACCGTAACCACCGTGCTACGGGCACTGCCCATATGATGGAGTGTTATTCAGCAATAAGAAAAGGGGAAGGTGGGCGGCGCCTGTGGCTCAAAGGAGTAGGGTGCCAGCCCCATAAATTGGAGGTGGCGGGTTCAAACCCAGCCTTGGCCAAAAACTGCAAAAAAAAAAAAAAAAAAAAGAGGGGAAGTGCTGACACACGCCACAAAATGGATAAACCTTGGAAACATTATGCTAAGAGAAAGAAGCCAGATGTGGAAGTCCACAAATGGGATGATTCTACTTATATGAAATGTCCAGAACAAGAAAATCCAGAGAGGCAAAATCAGAATATCGGTGGCTAGAGGATGGGGGGAATGGAGGAATAGGGAGTGACTGGTGATGAATACGGGGTTTCCTTGGGAGGTGCTGAAAATGTCCTGGCATTAGTGGTGATAAATGCACGATTCCATGAAAATACGGAAAGCAACTGAATTATACACTTTAAAAGGATGAATTTTATAGTAATGTGAATTATATATCAACAAAGCTTTTATTTAAAAGATGAAAAAAATAAAACCAAGTGTCAAGTCATTGAAACTTGCCTTTTGAAAATGTTCTCTGCAAGAATATGGATCTGGTAACAGTGATTGAGCATTCTCTTTTCATCCTCGCTTAAACATATGTTATAAAAATTAATACTAGTACAAAAATTACACCAAAATATGTAATATCTTTTTTAACCCTTTTAAAATAAGGGAATAAATCAAAAGCTTAAAGTCTCACCCTGACCACAGCCAGTTTCACCCTGCCCACATAAAATACCAGCATGCCAAGGGCAAGATGTAACTAAGAGTCATGGAGGCTTCTAAGGCCAATCGGAGAAGATACACGCTGAAAATTTTAATTTCCTTTCTTCTTTGATTGAGACTCATTTGCATTCAATGGCTAATGTGAGCTGTAATCTGCCACCGGATATGAGTTGTGGGTTAGTTCGTGTATGAGGTTAGGATAGTAAAGGAAAGGCTGTCAGGAAGAAAGATTTAGAACAGGCCATGCAAAGGACACGTGCAGGCTCTCAATAGATCTGTCAGGAGATAAGCGTCAATGGGCATGATGCAACTAACATTGCTATTTACTCCCAGACAGGTAGCTCTAACCTCTGTAGATGGAAACTTCCAACAGTGAGACTTTTGAGTTTAACAAAAGAATGAGAGAACATGACTTGAGGATACGCGTAACCATGAGCAACAAACCTTCAGGATGAAGTGAAAGTTAAATGCTTGCCATCAGCTTGGCGCCTATGGCTCAAGCGGCTAAGATGCCAACCACGTACACCTGAGCTGGTGGGTTCGAATCCAGCCCAGGCCTGCCAACAATGATGGCTGCAACCAGAAAACTCAGCCACAGCCATGCCTGCTCCAGGGAACATGCGTCTTCTGTGCACATGGGATGTGTGACATTGACAGCAAAGGCTAAGCCACTCCCTCCTGAGTATCAGCTACCTCCACCTTTGCCAGGGAATAGATACCTCTAACTGGCATCTAGTAAGTAATATTTATTGGATAAATGAATGAGGAAAATCTACAGCTGTATGTCTTTTATTGAAATGTTCTTGGGCCACATTAAGAAATGCTGGCCTCTGATAAAAATGTAACAGAGACTGTCTTTTTGGTGTAGTCCGTCTGAGCCACGAAGCCTGCCCTCGAGTTTTCTTTACTCGCCTCTGCATGTCTCAGCTGGCCTTTCGAGGTGTCCAAATCACCTGGGCATGGAGAATCTCAAGACCAAGTACAGTGAACAGCTTTCTCTCAGAGCATGGCCTGGCCTACCAGCATACAAGGCTAGCATCTCAGTTTCTACCAACTTCCATTGAGGGCCAAACAGGCACTTTTTCTAGTCCTAGGGCTGACTTGCTGTTGATTTCTAGGTTCAATTTATGAGCTCCAGTTGGACTTCCATTCCCAAGTGGAATACCAAAATCCCCTGGTTAGCTGTCATGCCCAGTATCACCTAAATTGGTTTTTTGCCCCATGCCTCCAGACATTCTCTCCTTAGCGCTCTCAAATACCGCTCTTCGCATCCATCCTTCCAGCCGGCTTCTTCTCACTCCAACTTTCAGTCTCTAAGCTGTCTGCTGCTTCTTGTTTCCTGTTAGCCAGCGTTAAGGCAAACAGAAGTACGTTTTCATGTTTTGTGTATTCACCGCACACCGAGGCACCTGCCAGGCAATGTGAGTACACAGAAGACATGACATGTTTGCTCCCTTGGTCTGTATCATCACGAGAGCAAGAGAAATAGCTGAGAGGAGTGAGACCTATTTCAGCCCCCAGGACACAGATGTGTCTATCATCTGCTATCCCACATGCCAGGTCCTGCTCCCTCTCACCTAATCCTTCACAATCTTTCCAGCTGTTGTTTTTCTGAAACACAATGTGAGTGATCCACTTAAAATCTTTCTGTGGCTTCCTATTGCTTACAGAACTCTTCCACAAGAGGATCTTGGTCTACCCTTTCCCTTTCAGGCTCATATGTCCCCACCCCTCTTGCCCTGCTTCAAGCATGCCACCAATGCGTATGGCATCCAAACTCACTCTCCTCTCGCCATATGGAATGCCTTTCCCCACATGCTAAACTGCTTCAAGACCCCAAACAGCACTTCCCCTGAGAAGCAGCCTTTTCTGGCTCGGCGCCTGTGTTCTCTCAACACCTGAGCTGGCGGATTTGAATCCAGCCCGGGCCCACCAAACAACAATGACGGCTGCAACCAAAAAATGGCCGGGCATTGTGGCGGGCACCTGAAGTCCCTGCTACTTAAGAGGCAGAGGCAGGAGACTCGCTTGAGCCCAGGAATTGGAGGTTGCTATGAGCTGTGATGCCACGGCACTCTATCCAGGGTGACAGCTTGAGGCTCTGTTCCCCCTCCCCCCCAAAAAAAAGAAGCAGCCTTTTCTGACCATTTGGTCAGGAAGACATGTGCCAGGCACTGTGCTAGCTGCAAGGGAAGAATGCCTACATGGCAGCTCACGGTTCACCGGCCTTTACCACAGCCCTCGCCAGGCTGCGTGCACTGTCGCTTTCCATTTACCCCTCCTGAAGGGGGCTGAGTTTTACAAGGACAGTCTACTTGACATAGTGCAGGTACATAGTGAATACAGAAGAGATGTACATAAATAAGAGAATAGGCTACAGCAGCGAAGAGATACACTTAAAGCAGGATAACTGATGACTAAGGAGCACAGCCCAGGGGGAGTAGAAATCAAGACCAAACAGTACCTCTGTGATGACTCTGGTATTTTCAGGGTTCGGTTAGGCAATATCCTCTTGCTAAGATTGGTTTCGACTCTGAGAAATACTTTATTCAGTTGTAAAGTCCCAGATAAACTGCTTTGTACCATTGGAGAAATAAAGCCTTTGATTAAAAACTGAAATTTCCCCGGCCCTCTGAAAAGGGATGGGGGAGGGAAGCAGGTGTAGAAGAATGTCTGATCTGTCATATTCTTTAGTCACAGCCATAAACGTGTCTGGGTAAGACAATCTGATGTTCTGATAATGTTGATAAAAGTAACTTGAAGATTGGGTCACAGGAAGCCCAAGATAAATGCTGAGAGGAAACAAGTTCTTTTTGAAGTAGCCTCTTCATAATCATTTTCCCACACATTTGTTCAACTTCCGAAGGAGGACTGAATGCCTGATTTGCTTTGCAAATGAAACAGCTTAAGAATAAGAAATTCAGATAACAACAATGTGTTTGGAAGGCTCCTCTCACTAGCTTTAAATTAAAGCTGTGACTTCAGAACTAAGTTAACGGTTCCTGTAAAGCACAAGCTGGGATGTTTATTTGTACACTACCATGTTTTAAATAGATTCAAAGTGATTTACTGGGAGAGATTATGTAGGACCAAAGAAGAAAAGGAGTAGGAAATGGTGATTCAGATGCAAGATAGACTACAAGTAAGCAGCCCGTCAGATTTTGCAGCCCTAGGAGCCAGAGCAAAACGAAAACACAATACCTAACTCTGTTACATATGAGGGGGTAAAACAGTCCAATTAGGCAGATATTTTAGCTTTAAAAGAGACTTCTCTTGAAGATCTACAACATGGGCAGTAACAGGTTTCCTAAGGGAGTACCTTAGTGGTATTGCTTGATGGAAGTAAGTATCCCAGCTCCAAAACTCAGCTGGGGAGGAGGGACAGAGGGCACAGAGGCAGCACTGCTATTATCTTGCTTATGGATGGCAGGCCTTTATTTTCATGTTCTACAAACATGTAGGAGAGTTTAATATAAACTGGAATTTGAGAGCAGGAAGAGAGCAAGGCCTGGAATGGCCTGAGGAGTTGCCTCCCCTATGCAAAAAAAAAAAAAAAAAAAAATCCTTTGAGACACAAAATTACAGCTAAATAGGAGGAAAGTTCTAGTGCTTTCAGAGTATATCACTATAGGACAACTATAGTTAACAATAAAATATTATACACAGAGGGTGCCATACAAGTATATACATTTTAAGAAAGGAAAGAACTGTATTAGAATTGTAATACTCAAGCCACATTTGATGTCTGTGATTATAAGAGATACAAAATAATAAACATAGGTATATACTGAGTATTACAATTTTAATAGTTTTTTCCTTTCTTAAAATGTGAACACTTTTTTGGTATACTCTGTATTTTCAAATAGCTAGAAGATAGGATATTGAATTAAATGTTCCTAAGTCAAAGAAACGATAAATATTTGAAAAGATTGATATGCTAATTATCCTGATCTGATCTCTATACATCGTATGTACTGAAACTTCACTATGGACCCTAGAAATACAATTAGGTGTCAATTAAAAAAATTTTTTGAGGCTGGGTGTGGTGGCTCATACCTGTAATCCTAGCTAGCACTTTGGGAGGCCAAGGTGGGAGGATTAATTGAGTCCAGGAGTTTAAGACCAGCCTGGGCAATAGCAAGATCCCCATCTCTACAAAAAAAAAAAAAAAGTATTTAATTAGAGACAGAGTCTCACTCCATCACCTCGGATAGAGTGCCATGGCATCATAACTCACAGCAACCTTAGATTCCCAGGCTGACACGATCCTCTTGCCCCAGCCTCCCGAGTAGTTGGAACTATAGGTACCTGCCACAACACCCAGCTAGGAGTACAGGTGTGAGCCACCATGCACGGCTCCCCTCACTTTTAAATTAGGTAGGTGTGGTGCTGTGTGCCTATAGTCCTCACTACTTGGGAGACTGAGGCAGAAGGATCACTTGAGCCCAGGAGTTTGAGGATACAGTGAGGTATGATACACTGCACTCTAGCCCAGTTTAGAAAAAAAATTTTTTTCTTGAGACATAGTTTCACATAACCTAAAACTCCTGGGTTCAATGATCCTTCCACCTCAGCCTGTAGAGTAGCTGTAACTACAGCCCACCATAATGTTGGGCTAATCTTTCTGTTTTTAGTATAGGCAGGGTCTCAATCTTTTCAGGCTGGTCTTGAACTCTTGGCTCAAGGGATCCTCCTGCTTCAGCCTCCCAGAGTGCTCAGATTACAGGCATAAGCCACTGTGCCCAGCTTGAATTTGAATTTTTTCTTTCTTTTTTTTTTTTTAATTTCAATTTTTTTAAGGCTGCCTACTACAGTGCCTGGAAATCAATGTTTGTCAAAAGAACATATGGTTAATAATAATCCAAGCAACATTATTGTTTTGGAGATACTTTAAGTTCACGAGGAATTTCTGAATGAGATCCTGCTATTGTTACCACCAAACAATGTTTCCTCTTACCTTTTAGTGAGATACATTCTGCACACACAGTCTTTAAGTTATGACCTGAGAACTGGTTTCTGTTCTCTAACACCTAACAAAAGGATAACAAAACTTGGATAAATATATTTTTGCTGAAAAATAAATTTTATCAGAATTTCTGTTTTTTTATTTTTCTTTTTTTTGAGACAGAGTCTTGCCATGTCACCCTCGGTAGAGTGCTATGGTGTCACAGCTCACAGCAACTTCCAACTCTTGGGCTTAAGCAATTCTCTTGCCTCAGCCTCCCAAGTAGCTGGGACTACAGGCACCCACCACAATGCCCCGCTATGTTTTTGTTGAGGTTGTCATTGTTTAGCTGGCCCAGGCTGGTTTCGAACCTGCCTACCTGGCTGTATGTGGCCAGTGCCCTACCCACTGAGTACCAGTGCCACCCCATGATTTCTGTTTAAAAGGCCCACAACATTAAGAGTTTCTGAATATGAAATTACGTGTCTTTTAACCATACAACATTAAAATTTCAAGCACAAAGAACCCACTCCTTAACATCATGTTGTAAATAAACACAAAGATAGTTCAGAAAAGAGGAAGACCACAAATACAGGCCTTAGGTAAAAGACTTTTATTCTTATTTAACCATGCTATGCATATACATACAATATCAATATATACAGCTTGAACAAATACAACTTATACATAAAATACAATGAAAGTGTGGCTTCTAAAACTGATGCAATAAACTTACTGTACAATTTGTAATTTTAGCCAGTATACAACATTATAGTAATCTTATTAAAGTTATTAATAAGTTTAAATTAATCAGACTACAGTATAAGTTCAAAGGCACTAGAAAGATCTATGTTTTCTTCTAGTATTTTAAAAACAAAGAATAATTTAAAAGGAAGACAAATGTATACATTAGGAAATTGGGTAGACACTGGCACGCTTAAATGTAAACTCCACCCATTCCTTAATTCACAGCCCTGTAGGAAAGAGAAATACCTTCCTTAAGAGTTAAGGAGAAAGATTAAAAATAGACTAAAACAAAACAAAACAAAAAAGCCACCCCAAAACCATAATCATAATTTTAAAAACATGTTACGAATAAAGTACCACCACCCTTCCTCCCAAAGTAACATTAAATTTCCTGCTGCAGAAAAAATTCCCCTTTCTCTAGAAAAGTATATGAAATAACTTGTCAAATGGATTCTACTTGTGAGATCAACATGTAGATGCAGACTCTGTCCTTGATTAGCCTTAATCTTTACAAGAATCTAAACAAAAAATGGAGAATGTTATATTTTAATATCCTAACTATTAGAATATGTAATTATAAGGACATACTGCAAACCAATAACTCTACCAAGATGCCTTTTAATAAATAAATATTACTTTTTAAATTAAAGAGATAAAAAGATGCCCATTCAATAACCTATTTTTATATATATATATGCACTCATTTTAAATCTGCATATTTCTTTCAAATAGTGAGCAAGTAGATTCATCTATATCCTTTCATGAAATTAACACTGAAGTTACAAAATATTTCTTTTCTGGACAAAGATATCGTCAGTATGAAGATATCACAGAACTGCTATAACTGGAGCTAAATGAATAGCACTAAAGTCAATGTCCCATATTTTCATATGGATATTCAGGCCTGGCTTGAGTATCAAATTTTGGAATTTTATAAGACAGATATTTAACATCTATCTGGAATAATCAGTTTTAACATAATGCTTTTTTCAAAAAAAAAACTGTTATAGTAGCCTGCTTTAAAAATTTCTCAATTGACTTTTTATTTTGACTTGTTTTTGTTTGTTTGTTTCTTTTTTTTTTTTTTTTTTGAGACAGGGTTTCCGCTCCATTGCCCAGGCTAGAGTGCAGTGACATGATTATAGGTCACAGCAATCTCAAACTTCTGGGCTCAAGTCATCCTTCTGCTTCAACATCTCAAGTAGGTAGGAGGCCCATACCACCAAGGCTTAGCTAATTTGTTTTATATTTTATAGAGACAGGTTCTTACTATGTTGCTCAAATTGGTCTCACACTTCTGGCCTCAGGAATCCTCCCATCTTGGCCTCTCAAAGTTCTAAGATTACAGGTGTGAGCCATTGTGCCTGGCCTATTATGCCTTTTTATAGAGTTCTTTCTATAAAAGAAAGTGAAATGGGGTGGGATAGAAAAAATGTCCGATGGCTCCGCACCTGTGGCTCAGCGGGCTAAGGCGCCAGCCACATACACCTGAGCTGGCAGGTTCGAATCCAGCCCGGGTGCACCAAACAACAATGACAGCTGCAACCAAAAAATGGCTGGGCGTTATGGCGGGCGCCTGTAGTCCCAGCTACTTGGGAGGTGGAGGCAGGAGACTCACTTGAGCCCAGGAATTGGAGGTTGCTGTGAGCTGTGATGTAACGGCACTCTCTCCAGGGTGACAGCTTGAGGCTCTGTCTCAAAAAAAAAAAATGTCTGAGACACTGGCTTAAATTCCTGTGATGTTTTAAAGCTTAATTCAAATTTATTCCTTTCCTGTTTAACTGAATTATTAAAGTCTGGGAACATGGACTTTTAAAAAGAAGCATTGATTTTTTTTTTCTACTAGCAAAATTAAGCTCTCTGTAGAGTAATTACTAACAGAGTTATGTGTACATCATCAAAAACATTTTACAAATATCAAAATATTCTGCTCACACAGCTTTTATAAGACATGTATTCACCTCAAGTCTCCACAGTACCTAAACAATGACCCACAGAATAAGTTATAAACTTCTACCTATCTAACACATTACAAAGAAAATACTGCCAGTGAAATGCAATTCTAATTACCTAGAAAATATTCACCACGTACAGAACATTGAGCATTCCACTTCTGGAACGTACTTTAAATTTACGGACACATTTTTACCACCACTCATCCACACTGTGTATACTGTAGCTTTGTATTATAAACCATTATTTAATCAAACTTATTAAAATATTAATTTAATAAATACTGACTTATGAAGTCTCAAACCAATGTGTTTTCAACCAATGTGTTTCAGGGCTGATTACCTAATTTTAAAACCCGTAAAACATATATTATGTGGTTTAGGAGTAGAATAACTTTCAAAAGAAATCAAAATTCTGTAAGCAGCCATGAAAGAATGATTTTATTACAACTTACTTAACTATAAAATGAACATAATTTTTATCTATAGAGGAATACAGTCTAACTAGATTAATCAATAGTAGAAATTGGGGAAAGACCTTTTAAGTAAAATATGAAGAAAAACAAAACAAAGTGTTTTATTTTATTTATTTTTATTTATTTATTTTTTTAGACAGAGTCTCACTTTGTCGCCCTAGGTAGAGTGCTGTGGCATCACAGCTCACGGCAACCTCCAGCTCTTGAGCTTAAGTGATTCTCTTGCCTCAGCCTCCCGAATAGCTGGGACTACAGGTGCCTGCCACAATGCCCAGTTATTCTTTTGTTGCAGTTTGGCGGGGGCCAGGTTCAAACCTGCCACCCTCTGTATATGGGGCCAGCGCCCTACTCACTGAGCCATAGGTGCTGCCCGAAACAAAATGTTTTAAAGACAAGGACTAAAAAACATTTTTCTTGCTTATCTGCACTTCCTGGAAAATGGATACCCTTAATTGGGAGATACAGAGTAATTTCCATCAAAATTTAGAACTCAGAAAAACACATCCATAAGTCACACTTCAAAGTTAATATTTAAAAATACACAGACAGGCAAGGATAAATGGCCTCTACTTAGCTACTTAATTTTCTGCCCCTTCATATTTAGGTGCAATTCAACATTTCAAGAGAACATGAAATCAGAACAACAAAAATGTACTATTTGATTTGACTCAAAGTAGCCAAACAGTCAGGAGAGGTCCAGATAAAACACATTTTCAACTTTTTTTACAACATATATTTGCAAAGATTGTTGAGTTATAAAATTTTCTACAGGAGATCAATAAGATCAGTCATTTCATATTTAAATTCAATGAATACTGGAAAATCAGAACATGTTTAAACAGGCTGGAGGGCTAGTGTTAGGTCATTTATTAGATAAGCAGCTCAAACATTCATATAAACAGTGCAACATAGGACAATCTGATCTGCTACTTTCTGTGTGCAAAACAGGAGAATCGTTTTTCTATTTTGAAACTGTTGTCTAAATATACAGTAGTTAGGTAAATAGCTAACTGATTTACAAATACATCTAAACTATACCTCTCAATAGTACGAACTGCTTCCCCAACTTCCCTGCACAGTTCAAGTGAAGAGCAGAATGATCTCTGAATAGTACCAGTTGTACAATATGTTATATTAACTCAATATATATAGACTAAAAGTTATTAGCAAATTAATATATCCAGTCTTACTCCATCATTTATAGCTTCTCTTATTCGAAGTTACTCAGAAGTCTTCAGTGTTTTAATTAAAGATTCTGTCCAAGCATGAGAATATCGTTAATTTTTATTGTAACTTTAAGTCTGTAACAGTTACTGAAGTAAAGAGTCAATTACAGTTTCAGGCTTTGCAGAACGCTTTCTGTTTGGAGAAGAGAAAAAGCAAGCATGAATGCTTTCCTAAAAGAATAAAATGCAAACACTTTACATTATGTAGTAGAAAACACAAGGTGGCCATGGAGTCTGGAAACAGACTAATTTTCAAAAGTTTGACCATGTTTTTTTCTTTTTTTTTTTTTTTATGAATGCCATGGCATCATCGCTCACAGCAACCTCAAACTCCTGGACTCAAGAGATTTTCTTGACTCAGCCTCCAGAGAAACTGGGACCACGGGTGCTCACCACAACTCCTGGCTAATTTTTTTTTTCTCTTCTTAGTAGAGACAAGGTCTCACTGTTGCTCGGGCTGGTCTCGAACTCCTGGGCACAAGCAATCCACCTATCTCAGCCTTCCAGAGTGTTAGGATTACAGGTGTGAGCCACTGCAGCCAGCCCAAAATGTTTGACCATGTTAAGTGATCAATTAATTCCTACCTTTTCAGCTAGAGGGAGGTCACCTAGAGTAATACAAGTGGATAGAACCCCACCTTATTATGCCAGAGTAATGAGGGACTACGCGGATGGTAATTTCCAAAATTGGACTAGACAGCTGAGGCCAGGCCAACAGTGCTGCACGCTTGCTATGTCTGAATCTGGGGTATCCTAAAGGTACAGGTCGATTTAGTGAAAATTAGAAACAGAAGTCATTTGTCATTTGACGCAATACCTCACAAATGCATGATCAGGGATTAACAGAAATGCTACAATAATGTCTCGTATTTATTCCAATTTTTCCCAGTGCATTGAACTATGTGTTTCTAATGAGGACTATCACTTTGAACATATCATGTAATGTAACATGATATAATCAATAAATCATTTATTACATAGATTTGCCCATGTTTATAGCTGTCTATCATTTTCTTAGGGTTTTCATAATATAGCAGGCTAATTCTAGTATATAAGATGCTTGGCTTACACACTGTTGGTCCATACATTTTTTTTCAGTTAAACTAAGAAAGTACATATTTTAAAATAAGCATTCTGGCAATTGTATTCAAATATCTAATTATTTATTTGTTTATATCCACATAGTAAAAAAAAAAGGTAACTAAAAATTGAAAGATCTCATGTAAATAACTCTATCTACTGGCTTCTTAGAAAAGAGAAGATCCAGACACAAGCTCCATTATTCCCACAACAAACTAGGACGAGAGCAGCAGCCACTCACTTTAGACAGAGCTGCTCTCCATTTTGTCCCAGTCCCCACCACTGCCTACTTTTCTCCTACACTGAGGCTAAATGGCTTACCACTTATCATCACAATTGCGCTGTCATTTTTCCTACTTACTGTAAAGAAGAAAATATCTCTATTAAAAGTAGAAAAGCAAAAAAATACATCTAAAAGGACTTGTGTTTCTTAGAAATTATTTGCTTCATTCATTCATATTTGTGGCTTCTGTTGGCATATAAAATTCCTCATCTAAATACTAAAGAATGTAAAATTCTGGGTGGCACCTGTGGCTCATGGAGTAGGGCGCCGGCCCCATATACTGAAGGTGGCAGGTTCAAACCCAGCCTTGGCCAAACTGCAAAACAGAAAAATAGCCAGGCATTGTGGCGAGTGCCTGCAGTCCCAGCTACTCAGGTGGCTGAGGCAAGAGAATCACCTAAGCCCAGGAGTTGGAGGTTGCTGTGAGCTGTGTGATGCCACAGCACTCTACTGAGGGCGATAAAGTGACACTCTGTCTCTACAAAAAAAAAGTAAAAATCTATAACCAGGCATGGTGGCAGCTGCAGTCCAAACTACTCAGGAGTCTGAGTCAAGGGGATCACCTGAGCCCAAGAGTTAGAGGTTGCTATAATCTATGATGCCATGGCACTCTACCTGGGGCAACAGAGTGAGACTCTGTCTTAAAAAATAATAATAATGTATTATGTTATTAAATATAATAATTTTAAATAAAATAATACAATAATGTAACAATGTAAATAATAATAATAATGTAAAAATCTATACACTTTAAATATGCCACTGATTCTCCCTACCCCAAGTTCAACTATCTCAAATTTGTAAGCGTTAAGTTATAAATGAACAATTTAAGTATTAGGTGTTTGTGAGATCATGTAACATAAAAATATCAAAACTGTACAGCCTCATCCTACATGTAACTCAAAAGTCCATGTACTCAAAGTAGGGGGAAAAGCAGCTTATTATTTTCTACCATTTCAGGAATCCCAAAGTCTTACAATTGGCTTAAGTAAATGGAAAATTATTTGATGTAGGAAAGAGAGAGAAGAATAAGCTCCAACCCTGGGCTCCCACATCCTGATTTCCCTGGGCTTATGTGATGATACATGGAGACTACCCAACTATCAACACCAGTGCCCAGAGGAGAGGAAAAGATGACCAGAGAAGTTTTCTTTAACTGGTGAATGAGGAAATCAAGGTTCTTGGGGCAATGTTTATGATAAAAAAACTAATCAGTTGAGTATAACACCTTGGGAATTGAACCAGGCAAATTAATTAGCATCTCACTAGAATTGATGTAAGAATTAAGGAATTAAACAAGATAGTATGTGACTTGGAAAGAACAAAGCAAATCAAGAATAAATTTTACTACTCTGGAGAACTAAGGAAGTTGAAAGACCTTAATTCTTTACTCAAATTCTAACTAAACAAGGAATTTGATTTTTAATATACCAGCCAAAATATTTAGCATGTTAACTAAATATATTTTAATTTCCTTTAAAGGTGTCTAACTAGAACATCTTATGTCCTTCACGTGATGGGATTCAAGGGGCCCTTACCTTCTCCCTGTCTTGGGCCGTGCCTTCCCCTTTGAAGTCCGTGGCCTCTCTAATTTCATCAGTGACTGACGTAGACTCTCCTCAGTATAGGCAAGATACACGTGGGAAAGGTCCACTTCAAAGGGCTAAGGAAAAGAAATGCACACAGGGCACTCTTCCAGGAAAAAGCTGAGTTAGATTTGGGGGAAGACTTAAAACACTAAACAAACCCTTAGAAAAATGCCAAAGAAGACAAAACCAAACAAATATCTAAAGACATCTTCTAATCCCAATATCTAAAGTGTATTCACCAAAGGTTGGTAAACAGGAATCCCTCACATACACATATTTCCTTAAAGAAAAACAGTTGTTGTTTTCCCTAAAGCTGTTCCCTCTTCTTGTTAACCTAGAACTAGAACTAGCTTTGAAAAGGAAGTCAGACACATTTCAGTCTCTAACCATGTCCCCATGACCCAGAGAGGTAATGAAAAGAGGACTCTAACCAGTGACTCTAGACCACTGTTGTAGAAATGATAGGCCTACGATCAAGACTGATGTGAGTAGAACTGTCTTAATAATCACCCCATCCTAGAGCCTTTATTCCCCCCGAATTAATCCATTTTTCAGCAGAGCTGATTAACAGATAGCAAGTTGATAACACAATGACTGACATTTCTATAAAGAAACAACTATAGTTTTTTTTAGAAAAAAGTATTCTTACATCTTTCTCCTTTTTATCAGGTACCGGGGTTTGCTTCCTCATGTTATTTCCTGTATACGCAACACATTTCTCAAAAAAAGAAAAGAAGGACAAAAATTTCTTATTTAGTAATTAATACCATGAATCAGGCAAATTACTGTGTGTTAACCTGATGTTACACTAGTAGAACATGATCTGAATGCTGGAGCAGGTAGGCCCAGCCACGTACCCCTGACCTTGACAATTTCCACCTAGACCATGATCTGCGTGTTTTAGTTAATTAGTTATTATGCAATATAATACAACTAATTACAAAAGTATCTTATCTGCCCTACTGGATTCTCCTCTAGTTCCTCCTCTGGACCACCTCCCTCTCAATTGGAACTAGCACAATTTCTAGTTCACAGGAAGTACTTTCTAAGTATTTTGTTAAAGGATAAAGGCAATACTCACTAGCTGCCATTCTCCTATGTCTTCATTCCAATGGACATAGTTTTCAATCATTTCCTTTCAAAAGAGTCGAAGATAAGTCTATTTTTAATATTGAATAACATTTACAATATAGAAAAATATTCATAGAACTAAAAATCTCAATAATGCTAAGTGAAAAAAGTTTTAAATCTTAACATTATATATTACATGATATTACAAAATAAGTAAATAAAAGCAGGCCATCCAAATAGCAACAAGGAAGAGTATACTATCAATTTAGAATTAATCCTATGCACTTGACTCCAAAGGGAAAAAAGATACCAAAATTTACTTTCAGAAAACCTTCTTAAAGTTTATTAAGATTCAAAATAAGTTTTTATTTTTTTAAATCAAGATGTTAAAGTTTACTCAAACATATTAGAAAGACAGAAATTTTGAGTTAAAAAATTTGAAAATGTGGCTTGGCGCCTGTGGCTCAACAGGCTAAGGTGCCAGCCACGTACACCTGAGCTGGCGGGTTCGAATCCAGCCCGGGCCCGCCAAACCAAAAAAAAAAAAAAATGGCTGGGCATTGTGGTGGGCGCCTGTAGTCTCAGCTACTTGGGAGGAGGAGGCAAGAGACTCGCTTGAACCCAGGAATTGGAGGTTGCTGTGAGCTGTGATGTCACAGCACTCTATCCAGGGTGACAACTTGAGGCTCTGTCTCAAAAAAAAAAAAAAAAAAAATTTGAAAATGAGATTTTTAAATTATACCAGTGCTAAGAATTAGCATCTACCTGGAGTTGGATATGGTTGCACAACAATGTAAATGTACTTAATGTTGCTGAAGTGTACACTTAAAAGCAGTTTAAAAATCTACACTGGAGACTAAGGCAGGAGGATCCCTTGAGCCCAGGTGTTTGAGAGCAGCCTGGCCAAGACAGTGAGACCTCATCTCAAAAAATTAAAAGATTAAAATGGCAAATTTCATGTCATATATATTTTGCCACATATCCAAACACACAAAGAATCAGCATCCATATGCAGGGAGAAAAAGGAAGCACAATGGTTCCAAATTCTACTCCTATGGTAAAGGACAATAAATGAAAAAATAGGACCTATACCTTAATTTTGGTTGCATTTACATGAATCTGAATTCTTTCAATGGGCTAAAATATTCTTGTTTAGATACTTACTCAAACAGAGAATTATGTATTAAGAAACGTTAACAACTAAAGTGAGATGTGATGGCATTCTTTCAAGAAAACTTTTTGCTCAATAACTGAAATGTAAGTATTTACCATTGCTTAAATTGAAAATTACATTTCTTTGCTCCTTAATCACAGCCAAGGGACTTAGTATCTAGGTCAGAGCTTTACTGCTACCTGATAATCCTGAGGTATAAAGTTATCAATAATAAGCATCTGAAGCCGAAGCTCCCGGCTAAGTTGTCGAATGTTCTCCAGAAGGCCTTCAATTTCCCTCTGATGTTCTTGTTGAAGATCAGCCATCTACCAGAAAATACATGAAAATACTATGAACAAACAAGATTTTAAACACAAAGCAGTTTCATTTCACATAGGGCATTAATCTAAGAGAACGTGTGAGAGCTTACCCAGTTCTTTCATAAAAATAATAGACAGAGTGACACTATCACTATTCCACATTATTAGCTAAGGTTGGAAAGAAATTATTTAGCCAATAGGTAAAATTAAAAACAATAAAAGAAATATTTTATTTTTCTACAGTTATTAATATAAGCACACACTATTACTTATGGATTCTTAATCAAAGGAACCGCTTTTTAAAAAATTCAGAACTACATTAGTATGTCATTTCTAAGAGACCAACCTCTGACTTCGCAGCCATCAGCATTGTCCAAACTTTCTTTAACTTCTTAGTCTTTCCCTGTGCTTCCTCTTGCAAACTGGTATATTTTTCTTCAATATCTAAGCGTTCTTGCTATGATAAAAATTAGTAAACTTCAGAATAATTTTCTTCATTAAACCATAAATCTAATTATTTAACATACAACTGTTTAGCAAAGCAATCCATAAATTCGCTTTAAAATTTCATCAAGATTATAAGATTCTTAGCTTTTCACTAAAAAAGTATCTTATGCAAAATATTGAACTAAAAACAAAAAGTCCACATTACCTCTTTTTCTTCGAGTTCTCTGCGAAGTTGCTCGGCTCTTTTCCTTCTTTCTTCCAGTTCCATATTAGATTCTTCAAGAAGTTTCTCTTGTTCCTCAGCTTTGGCCAACAAATCAACACCACCCACAATTACCTTCTTCTCCAGCGCAGATAATTTTTCTAGCAAAGACTGATGCTCTTGTCTGTAATTAAAATGAAAATACTTTGTGGCTCGGTGCCCGTAGCACAGTGGTTGAGATGCTGGCCACATGCACCAAGGCTAGTGGGTTCGAACCCAGCCTAGGCCAGCTGAACAACAATAACAACTGCAAGAAAAAGGTAGCAGAGTGTTATGGTGGGCGCCTGGAGTCCCAGCTATTTGGGAAGCTGAGGTAAGAGAATCACTTAAGCCCAGGAGTTTGAGGTTGCTGTGAGCTGTGACACCATGGCACTGTAACGAGGGCAACATAGTGACACTCTGTCTCAAAAAAAAAACAAAAAAAGAAAAGAAAAGAAAATACCTTGTATTTACTGATCATCTACTATTCTAATATCATTTCCCAAAATTTAACAAGTGTTTGGATATATGATTTCAAAATAGAAACATAATTATGTAGTATTTCTTCCAGACTATACCACTGTGAAGAGATAATTAATGATTTAATCTGTAATTAATTCAAATTCACCATTTTTAAATACTATTTTTTCCTTCCATACAAAGATAATCAAAACAGATCTGATTTTTAAAAATATAACACATACATTTGGCTCTTCTATCCCAAAACTACACGGGAGATAAAAATCAAGCTTTCAATTAACTATTCAGTTTTCCTACTCATACACATTCTATGACAAATATTAGAAATTTAAATCATGGGGTGGTGCCTGGGTGGCACCTGTGGCTCAATGGGTAGGGCGCCGGCCCCATATACCAAAGGTGGTGGGTTCGAACCCTGCCCCAGCCAAACTGCAACAAAAAAAGAAAAAATAGCCGGGTATGTTGGCGGGCGCCTGTAGTCCCAGCTACTCGGGAGGCTGAGACAAGAGAATTGCTTAAGCCCAGGGGTTGGAGGTTGCTGTGAGCTGTGACACCACAGCACTCTATTAAGGGCAATATAGTGAGACTCTGTCTCTAAAAAACTGAAAAAAATAAAAATAATAAATTTAAATCATGAATCTATCTGAATTCAATACTCACTGGGCTTTAAGAAGATCTTTTTCCCGTTTCTCTAGTTCAGCTCTAGCCTTGTTTCTTTCTTCTTCTTCCATGTCAAGCTTTGTTTCAAGTGCTTTTCTCTCCTCATCAATTTTTGCTTGCATTTCAACCATTTTATCTGGAGAAACTTTCTTTTTACCTATTTGAGTCATTCAATTGCAACAATCACTAAAATGAGTCAATGTTTCAGACATACAAATTACCTTTAATACAGAACTTCCTATACTCCTCAATAGTACAAAAGCCAATGTCAACATTTTAAGGAAGTCAAAACAATAATATCCTTCATTTCTATTTATTATGTTCCTAGAACTTTTTAACTCATTGCTAAAGTCAAACTGTTGTCCAACTGTGCAAAGATAACTAAAACCAAAAGTAAGTGAAAGAGAAGCAAAATGATGAGCTCAAAAACAGGAAAAGAAAGATAAACAAGAAAGCCAAATATAAAAGCAATGATGTGTGTGTTCCCAATAACATATATAGGTATAAGAAAAGCAAAATGATTCTTCAGTTACTTTTTCCTGATAACCAAGTACAAAATCAAGTAGCTCCCCAAAATCACATAAAATGAATGAATAAAAGTCACATATAGGTAGTAAATGAACAGATGAAAATAACAGGCAGAATTTATACCAAGTAGTTTTTAATATATTTTTCAGAATGTTCCTAAAATTTATATCTAATAAAATTACTTGAAAGCACAGAATTCGATTTCTTAGTATAATTTCAAAGAAAGAAATTCTACACTATGGAATTCTGTAACAGTTACATAGTAATTCATCGAGCATTTTACAGTTACTGTACTGTCATGACCTAAAATCATACCCTCAATGAACAAGCTATTTTAGCTTGTTATTAAAAACAAACTCAGGACCCTAAATCTCCCTAAACCAGATTAAACATGTCAAGTATCAAATATAAGTAGAAATACTCTCAAATAATAAAGTTAGAATATGGCTTCCAACTATTTCTTTTCTTTTTTTTTTTTTTGAGACAGAGTCTCAAGCTGTTGCCCTGGGTAGAGTGCCGTGGCGTCACAGCTCACAGCAACCTCTAACTCTTGGGCTTAACTGACTCTCTTGCCTCAGCCTCCCAAGTAGCTGGGACCACAGATGCTGGCTATAACACCTGGCTATTTTTGTTGTTGCAGTTGCCATTGTTGTTTTAGCTGGTCCAGGCTGGGAACCCGCCACCCTCGGTGTACGTGGCTGGTGCCCTACCCACTGAGCTACAGGCACTGCTGGCTTTCAACTATTTCAGTTACAACATCTAATGAAGTATTTTATGTATATATACTAGGTGCTCAATGAAAGTTAACTGATGAATTTCAGTATCAATAAATCAAAATGAAAAAGAGAAAATAAAAACTAGCTTATTAAACAGGTTATGAAACTGAATCAAAAACATTTCTAGTAATATAATTTCTTAGAAACATATTCCTTCAGAAAACCAATCAAACTTTTCACAGAATTGGTCTAAGGCTCTCCTGGAAACTTTCTGTCATTCTTAACTTCCTTCCCAAAGGACTACAGAAGGAAAGTAAAAACCAGAAGAGTTTATAATTATTAATGTCTCCACGCAAAAGCTAACCCTTCCTGCTAGCAAGGAAAAAGAACTGAAAAATAATTATGATGAAGATATTATCTCAATCCATTTTTTTTCAGAAACCATGAAATGAAGAATCATTCACAGGCTTAATCTTTAGGACAAAATTATATCAAAAACTCAAGAGTTTAAAAACATATTATCCTTTAATTTTACAGAACTGTAAATCCAAAGCAAATCTATGCCACAGAACAAATTAAATAAAAAGAGTAAATAAAAGCACTGATTCAAATTCATGCTTTGGTGTGGTGTGATTCATTGCATTCCAAAAGTCAGGATGTAGATCTGATTCTGTTGGCTTGTTTGGCACAGTCACCTGTACTGACCCTTCTGAATTAGCTGTTAAAAAATAATTTCTAAAAATAATTTAATTGTCATTCCCAACAAATTCCTAGAAAATTGTTTCCCATCAGTTATACTATTTCTTAGAAATTTGAAAAAAAGTATTAAGTTCAAGTATATAGTAAGTGCATGCATTTAAAAAATAGTAACTTCCTTTCCACCTAAGAATTATAAATATTTAAAGAAAAATATGGGAAATATGTTAAGGCAAAAATAATAAACACATGAAGACATGGATACTAACGGAACAGAGGAAATGATCTGTACCTATGAACATTAATATTTTTAGGCTTACAGGGTTCCAATTATTTTGTTAATAGTTAAAAACATAATTTCAAAACCCATTAAGAGGTAATAAAATAAGATTTTATATGTAGAAATATAAAAAAACACATGACTACTGATGAATTATTACATTAGTAATTCAAAACCATTCAGGTAAGTTTTTCAAACTGATACTTCAGTGGCAAAAATTTTATTGTGTTCTTGTAACATCTTCATGAAGATGACTATGCATACATAGCTAGGGTTAGTTTAAAAAATCTCATATTTAAGTGACATATTACTTTGGCCAGAATCATTCTGACAAATCATTATATTTCTGTTCAAATAATATTTTAAGTTAAATATGAATAGGTACCAACTTCCCTAACCAGGCATTTAAATGTGACAAGACTAAAAATCACTTTTACATGTATTTGTTAAAAAGATTTAAAAAAAGTCTTATCAAGCCGAAAAAAAAAAAAACACAAAACAAATCCTTCCTTTTCTAATACTGCATGGTAAAATTCAGCACAAAATTTCAGGCAAGTTAAGTTTTGTAAAAAGTTAATGCCATATAGAGGGGTGGTTTTGTTTGTTTTCTGTTTTGTTTTTGAGACAGAGTCTCTCCATTGCCCAAACTAGAATGCAGGTGGCATCATCACAGCTCACTGCAATCTCAAACTGCTGGGCTCACATGATACTCCTCCCTCAGCCTCCTAAGTAGCTGATAACACAGATGCAAGCCACTGTGTCCAGCTAATTTTTCTACTTTGTGTAGAGAGGTGTCACTCTTTGTCAGGCTGGTCTCAAACTCCTGATCTCAAGGAATCCTCCTGCCTCTGCCTCCCAGAGTGCTAAGATTACAGGTGTGAACCACCATGCCCAGTTCAGTCCATATAGTTTTATTTTAACCGAACTAAAATGTTTAGCCAAGCAGTAACATTTTAAATTGTCCTTTGTCATGAGCTATAACCAAAACTATAAGGTGAATTGGCAAGGGAAAGTTAAAGGGAAGAACATCAGGAAAGTACAAATTGAATTAATTTCTGATTTATTATTATCAGTGTTACAATAGCCTTTTATTTTTAAGACCTATTATGCCAAGAATTCATAGGGAATAGATTCCAGCAGTTCAGCGTCCTTTCCATTGGCTATCACAAGGCATGCTGTACATATTACGCCATGAATTTAGGTTTGTAATTCGTAATTTCAAATTACCATCCCATCTTTTCCATAAGTTCTCACAAAGTGTGCTTCTCTGTGTGAAGCAGCTGGTGTGTCGGTTGACCCCAGGTACCTTTCTCTTTGGCTATCTTCTTTTTCTGATCATTTTCCTTCACATGTTTCAGGAAGCTATCTCAGCTAAGAGTAATAACATGCTCAGAACGAACATTAATCCTTTTGGCAATACTCTTTCCCTTAATTTGTTTGTTCACAACAATGCCAAGAGTACACTGGGTAACACTGTAGACTTTTCTAGTTTTGCCATGGCAAGATTTGTGGGGCAAGCCTTTTGAACAGTACTCATTCCCTTGATGTTTACAGTATCATGCTTACAGTATCATGTTTACAGTATCTACAGTATCTTGTAGATTTGCACATATGTGGCCAAAGGAATAAATCTATATTTTCTAAAAGACCTGGAGAACATGTATTGGCTGCCTTTGTGTTTGTCATTTTGGTGAATTACTGGTAGATGGCATCTCTAGCCAAAAGGAAGCTCAATTTTATTACATGAGCAGCCACTGGCATGGATAACCAAGCATTTGATTATTTGCCTAAAAAGGGGGAGGGGATGTTTGATTGGGAAATCATTTACATTTGTATTTCCAAAATGTGTCTTAATGGGTCTTTAAGAATTTAGGAAAAAAGGAAGTTTTTTTAAAGGCTAAAGTTGAAAGATTTTTTTTTAAATACAAAAGATGGATACTTACCTTGTAAAAAATTATTAAATTTTAAAAATTTAATGTATTTCAATAACAAAATTCTTTATATGATAAATTGTACCACGTGGAGTGCAAATCAATCACACCAACCTGCTTGATCTTGCAATAAGAAGTAGTAAGCAAATCGTAGACAGGAAGCATATGCACAGAGATGAGGAGGAAAAAAAGGAAAATATTATTTCTTTTGTAAAACAAAGAAAAATGCATAATAGCATTTATTTATAGTATAAGTACAGAAATAAATCAAATCATTATCAAAACTGAAATACAGCCCATGTAAAAAGAAAGACACAATTAAGAGATGTAATTTAAGCAAGAATATTAATTTAGTCTAAGATTACAATTCAAATCAATCTCAAGAGCTCACACTGATTCCCAAACTCCTGAAACGTAAGAGTTCAATACCATGTATTATGCTAAACAGTACACATAGAATTGGGAACCTGCTAAGACCTACAAAGTAATCTAAAAGGGCAAAACAGAAAATTACTCCAATTTTAAAAATTAGTAAGTTAAAAATGACAAAATTGACATTGTCCATTTCCAAAATTTCCCAATTCAATGTTTCTCCTAGGGCAAGGATCCACTACAGGTGTGTCTCACTTTAAGAAAATCCAGGACAAAAATCTAAACCAACTAAATAGATAAATTAAATTATACTAATTTGCACTAATTGTTTGATTAATAGAAATATTCAGTGAAGAATTTTTAAAGACTGCAAGTTCTCTCAATACACTTGATTTCCAATTAGATTTATAAACAATGTTTTCAAAAACATCTATTACATAAAATGAAGTACACCTGTATAATAACAAACTTAAAATACAATCTATTAGATGATTAAGGATAATTATAACAATGATTTTACAGAAGTGAAGCTAATTGATGATTCAAGCAAGGGACACCTTAAAGGCCATTCATATTTTTGAAAGTGAAGATACGTACAAGTTATAGCAACCACATGCTGGGACATGTCTTCACTTCACCAACACGCCCACATTATAACAAAAAAAATGTTATGTGCTAGTAATAGTAATTAAAACTTTTTTGAATTGGATGAAATACAATTTATTACATAACAAACTTCATTAAAACTACATTCTTTAAGAATGAAGATAAGTTTTAAAACAGAAAATTAAACTACAATGCCTCCTACTTGGATATTTTCTCATATTCTACTGTTTATAATACAAAATAATACCTCTATATGGTCTCTAAAACAATTTTGTGTATTTTACAAATTATCCTCTGAAATTGTTTAGGTAATTTGCCTAAGAGTTGTGAATAGGGAGAAAGATTTCTAATATTCTTGGAATGCTTCCTCTAGAAAGCTAAAAGCATAAGAATAATAAGCAATTAGTTTTGTTACTAATTTTGGAAAGGGTAAGTATATAGATAATGCTTTAAAAGACAGTAAGCTGCAAGTTGGTATAAGAAAGTATCACTTCCTTTTCTTCTGAAAGTAAAATATAAATAGATAAAATTAAATAATACTTTTCATCTTAATTAAAGTTTAAGAAAAAGCCTTTAAGTTTGAAATAAGTCTAGATCCTGCATGAACAACTTCTTGTGATTCTGAATTCTCTAATGACAACTTAGAAAATTTCTTAAAATCTACCAGGTAATTTAGAAATAGGGATAAATGTCCATTTGAAATAAAATACTATTCAATTTATATTCATTTGCTTCAAACTTTTCATTTCTCTTTATTTGGTAGCCTTTAATCTTAAACTACTCCTAAGAATAGTACACCAAAGTGTAAAATGCTTATAACTGTAGAACATGTTATAACGGGAATTGATGTAATTCCAGATACAACTGTATTTTTAGAAATTTAGGATTTGATATTACATATCAAATTACACTGAGCATATTACTCATATTACACTGAGCAGGATTAGAAATTTATCAGGAAACCTAAAAAAGAATCATAAGAATTATTGTTTTATACAGCTTACTAGCTCTCTTTACATTATCTCAATTGCAAAAGCATGAATCTCTCTTCCATTGTCTCAAACACAAGCTAAAGCGTATGTTTTAACAATTATGGTTAACTGGAAGCAATGAAGGATGTGGGAAGTCATCACATGCTTTGTCCAACTGAGAAGTCCAACATGTATTCTTCAAGTAATGACAGGGAACGGTACAGCATATCTCAAATGAAGCCCATGGGTTATGGAATAGCCAAAGCTCTGTTAGAGAATTTAAGAGCTACCACTCACTAGGCAAGAACTTATCCAGAGGTTTCTCTATGACAGAACATGTGGAGTCTGAACTACTGCTGCTGCTACTGCCTGGAAGACAAAGAAATGAGCCCAACGGGAACCGAAGAAAGAGGAAACAAGAAAATGAACACATACACAGAGAAAAATTCAGTTCCAGAGAAAGAATTTTAAAGGACAATCAAGCTTTGCATTAAAAAAACAAAACTTACTTTCCCTTAAAACCAGTCTTGATGGTTTATCTAATATTCTCTACCTTACAAAGCCATACAGGGGAATCAGAAACTATTCCATTAAGCAACTACTGTGGGCAATTCCCATTAAGTCACCTAAAACATAATAATTCAGAAGGTTGAAATGACAAGAATAAAAAATAAGTCAGTCATTTGGTGACATTTAAGTCTATTTTAACTCTTTAGATTTATAACATAAACAAATAAAGTTTTTAAATTTAAAGTTATAAACAATTATTTTAATTTTGTGAATGATAAATTATATATCATTCCTTCATTATAGACAGGTTGGTCTGTCTCTACTTTCTCTCCCAGAACACCAAACTATTGAATATAATTAATGTTTAAACAAAGTTTGACAGCAAAACTTTCAAAGGATCACTAAAAATTTTGAAATTTCTAAGCCTGGAAGGAAAGTCAGTGGCACTTTTTCTATTTAAAATTTTCCTTTTAACAAATCTATTGTCCACTTTAGCTTAAAAAGAATAATCTCCTTTATGAAAAGTAGGTATGAACAAAAAACTATGTCTTTTAATCAAGGGTTGGCAAACATTTTCTGCAAAAGAACACATAATGTGTTTTAGGTTTTGTGGGCCACATGGTTTCATGCAAAAGCAGCCATAAACAAATGAGCTTGGCTGTTTTTAATAAAATTATTTACTAAAACAGGTGGTGGGCTGAATTTGGCTAGTGGATTGTATTTTGCCAACTCTTGCTCTAAATCATGCTTTTCTTGCCTTTTTAAGTTATAGAATCTTTATAGTTTTTAAATTTGGGGCTCCTAATCAAGCAGGGACAAGTTTATTTTCAGCAAGATCATTTTAAGACAACAAGCAAAGTATGCACCAGCTTGAAAACAATGACCACATTAATGGAAGAGAGTTCTGAAATAAAAATTTACAGTAAAAAGGCTTGAAATGTAGGCCATTTATATCTGTTTCTTTTGCGTGTTATCTATATTCTTATCACAACAAACAGTGCTAATTCACATTCAGTAACAAATGTCCCACAAAAGCATGAGAATGAAAGTACATTTTATAAAGAAAAAGAATTAAATTAAAAAATAGAATCCTTGTACAAACTTATTATTTGAAAATTCAATGACTTCTAAAGACTAACCTTGCTGAGGGAAAACTCCACATTACTCTTAATTTCCTAAAAACGTAGGTCCCTATACAAAATTAAAACCCTACATGAAATTTTAAAATGGCATAACCACTATATAGAATTTTACTATTCTAAATTCTATGAAAAAACAGAACACACAGTATTCTGAATCAGCTATAAATCAGAGATGAATATAGGAGGAAAAATACAAAGTTAACCAAGTATATGGCATATATCCTCTGTTTTCATTGCTGCCATAACTAAAATCAGTAAAACAAAAGGCATGCACTCTACTGCCTTAGTAATGAGGAACACGGTTAGGTAGTAATTCTAGCTTATTTCTACAAATTAGAACGCTACACAGAACTTACCCCTTCTTTTTTTCCTTTTCTCTCCATCTTCTCCAATCTCACCATCTTCATCATCATCTTCCTCTGACCCACTGATATCAGAGCCTGATATTTCTTCCCCTTGAATAGAAATTTAATATAACAATTTTTATTACTGTACTGAGTCACTGGCTATTTAGGAAATGGCTATATCAACTTTTCTTCATTAATTTTTTGTTGCCCTAAATAATGAATTTAAATGCTCTTCATTTAAATTCTCCTAGATAGTATATTAGATATGCTAATCTCAGAAACAGATTAGACATACACTGAGACTTTATTTTTAATGTCCCTAAAGAGAAATTAATTCCGACCCATTTAAAATTTCAAATCTTTAGTTTAAGTAGTTATAAACATATAGAGAAAGTATGTAGAAGAATTATTAAATCAGTCTTTTAAAAATGTGATCACTTTGGGAAGGAACTTCTCTCTAATTTCTTGTTTAAGATTTTAAAAAATTCATCCAACCTGTATTTTTTAAAGAACCATACAACTATCATCTAACAATGATCCCACTTTTAGGACCGTATGTTGGGGATTCATTGAGGATACAAAGAACCAGGTTACACTGGTTGCCTGTGTCAAATAAAGACCCTCCCATAATAGTGTTCCACCCCCAAAAGGTGTACACCCCCGTGATCCTCTCACTCTCTCCCTCCTCCCCTTTCTCTGTTCTCCCCACCCCGCACCGTGTGCTAAGTCATTAATTGTTCTCATATCAGTATTGAGTACACAGGATTCTTGTTTCTCCATTCTTGTGATGCTTTGCTAAGAATAATGTGTTCCACTTCCATCCAGGTTAATACAAAAGATGTAAAGTCTCTGTCTTTTTAGGTAGCTGAGTAGTATTCCATGGTATCATATACTACTGCTTGTTAATCCATTCCTGGGTTGGTGGGCATTTAGGCTGTTTCCACATTTTGGCAACTGTAAATGAGCTGCAATAAATAGTCTAGGGCATGTGTCCTTATGGTAAAAGGATTTTTTCCTTCTGAGTAGATGCCCAGTAATGGGATTGCAGGATCAAATGGGAGGTCTAGTTTGAGTTCTTTGAGGATTCTCCATACTTCCTTCCAAAAAGGTTGTACTAGTTTGCAGTTCCACCAGCAGTGTCAAAGTGTTCCCTTCTCTCCACATCCACACCAGCATCTGCAATTTTGAGACTTCCTGATGTGGGCCATTCTCACTGTGGTTAGATGATGTCTCAGGGTGGGTTTTTTTTTTTTATTAAATCATAGCTGTGTTCATTAACGTAATCATGGGGTACAATGTGCTGGTTTTATATACCATTTGAAATATTTTCATCAAACTGGTTAACATAGCCTTCACTGTATTTTCTTTTTTTTTAATAATTTTATTAAATCATAATTGTGTACATTGGTGCAATCATAGGGCAGAATGTGCTTCATATACAATCAGAAACATTTTGATCGTACTGTGAGAGATAGCCCTCATAGCATTTTCTTAATCACTAT
>CAUYRH010053910.1:0-18838 GCA_963574655.1 Perodicticus potto | reverse complement strand
ATATGTGTGCATATGGGGTGTGTATGTGTGTGGGGGTGTGGGTGTGGGTGGGGGGTGTGTATTTGTGGGGGGGTGGGGGGTGGGTGGGTTGATGGGTTGTGGGTGTTGGTGGGTGAGTGGGTGTGGTGTGGGGGGGGGGGGGGGTGGGGGGGGGCCTGGGGGGGGCGTCGGGGTGGGGGGGGGCATGCGGGGGGTGGCGGTGTGTGGATGTGGGGGGTGTGTGTGCACATGTGGGTTGTATATGTGTGTTGCACGTGGGTGTGTATGTGTGTGCGTGTGGGGTGTGTATGTGTGTGTGTGCATGCAGGGTGTGTATGTGTGTGTATGTGGGGGTGTGTGTGTGCATGTGGGGTGTGTATGTGTGTGCGTGTGGGGTGTGTATGTGTGTGCGTGTGGGTGTGTATGTGTGGGGGTGTGCATGTGTGTGTGGGGGTGTGTGTGTGTGCATGTGGGTTGTATATGTGTGCATGTGGGGTGTGTATGTGTGTATGTGTGTTGCATGTGGGGTGTGTATGTGTGTATGTGTGTTGCATGTGGGGTGTGTATGTGTGTTGCATGTGGGTGTGTATGTGTGTGCTCATGTGGGGCGTGTATGTGTGTTTTTGTGGGGTGTGTAGGTGTGGGGGGGTGGGTGCATATGTGAGTGTTGGGGGCTGTCACGGGGGCCTGGGACTCAGCAGGTGAGCCCCACACACACACATACTTCTGGGCCTCTGGGGCAAAGGAGATGCCAAGCTGAATTTGCAGGTAGGGAGGAAGAGAGAGGGGAGAGGGTGATGAGGTAGGAAAGCACAGCCATTCTGGAGGGAGCCCAGCCTCCTCAGGTCTGCTGTGGCAGGAGTGAGCCGCAGCTCTGCCAGAGACCCGCGGCAATACCCCCGAGTCTCCCCAGACTCACCTGGCTACTCCCCGGCCAGGACATTTTCAGTTGGCTGCTTCTCTTTGTTCTGTCGTCTCCCAGTGCGGTGAACCCTCGCATTACGGGCTTCTGTTGTAGTTCTGACCTCTAATACACAACCATTACATCTTATCTCGTCTTCTAAATGACTCTAAAATCCAATTATAAAACCCTCTCTCCTTCAAGAGCACACAACTTGCCACATTACTGAAACGCTAGGCTGCTCTTTTGTTTTCCTAAATTAATAATAACTACCATTTTCCGTCTGCTCTTACCATGGGACTCCTTCATACAACAGCTTTCCAAAATGCATATTATGACTCTTTTTACATCTTTGCTGGGCTACAAAAACGCTAAGGATGATTTTCCAAATATTCATAAAAGATCTGTCAGTTGGTTTTTAGTATCAAAACATTTGAAACTCTACAATCTTTAAAGAAGAAAGCATTTTAATATTTATCAGTTAAAATTTCACTATTGCAATAAGAAAGCTGTATCTGTGGGAGAAGAAGTTTAGAAAACTGGGAATATTTTCTATGAATGTTAAGAACTTATATTTTTTGAATTTTATTCATCTACATGCCATTAAGCGACAAGTATCGCTCTCTGTATAAAGAGATTAACTGAAACATAACTAAACAAAACCAGGAAAAAAGAAAAATCAATCAAGAAAAAAAAATTCATTATTGCTTTTCTTTTGTCTGGATGAAACAGAAGTTCATCACTTCATAGGTTTTAAAAAATTCAAATGGATATTTTTTATTTGTTGAAATTGTTATGGACTTAAAACTCTTAGTCCTACTAACATTTCAAAAGTAGAAGTGATTTTTTAATCTCATACCCTTTGTCAGTTTCTTGAATCTATAGGAAGGGAGTTACTGTTTTAAAAATAGATTCAACTTATATGAATTATAGAAATATTTCAGGAAAAACAAACATACAAAAAACATATTAGGAAAAGCTTTAAAAGTATCTGTAATATCCTCAAACACTTTTTTTGACAGAAGGAGATCCTGGTTTGTAATACTATAAAATTGCTGTTAGGAAAATCTGGTAAGTTCACGTCTAATATTAAAAAAAGAAATCTGACTTGTTTTAGTGTTTTATAATCACGCACATGTAATTGAACGGTGATTGCTTTTCTTACTTGCAAATTCTTACTTTTAGTCTTGTGCAAAAAGTATTTTTGACATACTTAAGGCATCTGATTATGCAGTAACAAAATATGCTTGATATGCAATTATTAAACATATGTATATAGCTAATCAACCACTCTGCCTTGAACTTCACAGGCTTGGGCAATGTTCAGTGGAGCTCTTCAATGTAAAGTTTGTATTCATGAATCCTTTCTCATGCTTAGGCTTTAACTGCTTAGAATAAACACAACCTAAAATGTTGGGAAGATCGGAAAGTCCCAAAGTACATATTAAATTTCAACTAAACACTTAAATAATAACATCTTTACTTAGGTATTTTATATAGTTATTGTGCCTTGAAGTTAAATCTTTATCTCCTTAAATATTAAAAATAAGAAAGGCCAGTTGTTTCAAACAAATTAGCTGTATTTTAAGAGCTTTCCGAGAGCAAAGTCAAGGCCACAGGAGAAGGCAGACAGCATGCACCACTTGTACTTTACAGGCTAAGTGAGATGAGCCAGAAGGACTTGCTAATCATCATATAACATAATCAGATACAAAATATAAACATGATTGCTATCTTGAGCAACAACTCAAGGAAAATGGAGAAAAAATAAATCATAAACCATATGAAATCAAAAATGGTAATTTCCATTCTTATAACAGTGTATTACATGTATAATAATTATACAGGGTGACGATAAAGTTGGTGTGCAATTGCACACTATTTTAAATTGCACATGAACTTTATGGCCATCTTGTATGTATGCAAATATACACGATATAGTGTAAGTTGTTTTTAGTTGTTCTGAACAGACTCTATAATAATCTTAATTTATTCGTGATAGCAGCATTGTACTGTTACTGAACATTTCAGCCACATTGGTGCAGTTTTCTCTCCTTCCTTCCTCCTTTTGTTTCTTCTTTCCTTCTCTCCCTCCACTCTGTTTTTTTTTTTTAAATTTCTAATGAAAATAAGACAACTTATTTTCTCTTCTATCTCTAAATTTTGAATGTTATCTTTTAGTTCCAGTACAGCCCTAATACCACTTTTAGTTTTGTTGGCTTGCATCTAGCAAAGTAGATGTTTTAAGAATCGACATTATCTGTTTGGCTTAGAAATACGTGCATTCAGGTTTTCTATAATGTGTTCTTTGAGTCTCTCTGATCTTTTATTTCTAGTTTTTAATGAGTTTCTAGCAAATAAGTCAAACTTTTACCATTTGAACAAAGTAGATCGATTTACATAATTCCACTATATAGGTAGCCCTTGTAGAATTGATTTTTTTAAATCAAAATCATGTGTGAGTATTGCATAGAAAACTTAAAAAAATTAAATTTATATTGGATTCATTTTATAGTTTATAGAACTTTATTTTTTTATTTTAACTTAAGATTTGGGGGCCTTGTTCGCAGGTTAAGATATGGACAGTATGATGGCTAAGCTCTTTAAAATAATCTATTGTTTATATCTATTAAATAAATTAAAAATGACTATGTGGTACATGACGTTTAAAAACTAGTATCGAGAAGGTAAGCTGGTCTCCTAATGTGTAAGCCACCCTAGCAGGTCTTTGAGGCTTTGTGTTAATTGGAGGTAGACCAGACCTTGGGCCATAAGAGCACCATTTGGGGTGGTGGGTGACATTGCAGTAAGTTACTTCTAGTGCCTTACAGGACCGAAAGAGTTAATGCAGCTTCCAGGAAAACAGAACACCCGGCAAATACTCCGGAAGGAGGATGTGTTGCAAGTTTGTCTCAATTGTGATGTTAGTGAGCAAGATTCATCAGTGCATCAGAGCATCAGAGCTACCCCGCTCTTCTCTTCCATCCTAGATTTCCAGGAAACTGAGCATCAGTGCCCCTCGCAGCACTATTGCAGCACTGGGAGATTATTATGGTCTTAAAAGTGAAAGCTGATAATTTAAAGTCATAACACCATCTTTAAAATGGAGATTGAAATGCAGTGATATAAAATACATAAGGCATCAAGATGTAGCAAATGTCTCTTCCCATTGGATCTGTCAGTTTATACGCGGGCAATAATACCAAGTGTATTTTCTTAAAATATACAGTCTATTTTCCATATTGGTTGTGTAACCTCTCCGTTTAAAACTGAACAAGTGCTCTGATAAACCCAAATTCCTTTTAATGCCTACCAAATAAAATTTTCTGGTTTTAAAATAAGATAAAATAGAATAAAACTTAAAAGCCAAGGAGGGGAAAAAAAACAATTCCAACTTTCTACGATATCAAATATTGCTTAGAAAACAACACCTTGATTACTTGGCTATAAATGAACATAGGGATTGTGTTCCCTTAATGTACTAGTAGTTTATCATGACAAACAAGTGCCAAGAATGGAAGGATTCCAAGTGCTATATTTTTGACTTTGAAAACAAAGGAGGGAGCTCAAAACATTCACCAAACTCAAAACATCTCCGGTTCACCTGTTAAAATCATGTTGATGTATTTATTTCTCATGACCTTTCAAAGCTTTTCAAGAACCTATGTACTGATTTGAAAATGCCAGTTTTAAATAGCAAATAATGGTGAAATAAACTTTTCTGTGAATCAGTTATTCAAAGATGAGAGGAAAAACAGTATATGGAAAATGAGTTTACTTTCACTAGTAAAAAAATGTCAAGGGCCTCTGAATTGGGGAAAGAAAAAGAAATCTTTATAGTGATGCCTATTGGAAATTTCCAGGAATAAATATCTTTTTTTTTTCCTTGAAATAAAATTAATGGTAGCATTTAAATGAATAATTATTTACCATTTTGTTAAATGCTGACGTGTATGGCAGGCATCATCTATTAATACAAACGCTTTTTCTGCTTAGAATGGCTCATTAGCTTCTTTGTAGGCCAAACCGGTTTTAAGATTCAAATTCAAAATCTCCTTTGATTTTGCTGTTCCATTTCTGGCAGCTGGCCAGCAGTAGATATGCATAATATTTCACTGTTAGACCTTGCAAACATTATATCCTGCTGTGCTAAAGAAAACATTGTGTTTCTTACCACATGAAAATAATCCATCACTTTTCAATCAGCACACAAAAAAAGCTCTACCTGTTTTTTCCATCAGACTCAAGAAAAATTAATGGCCCCAGTGTGAAAGGTGGACCCTCCATACATGATCCATTAAAGTACAAACTAATCAAAATATATCTAGCATCTGATTTGCTAAGCAAGATGGAACAAAAGAGGTGTGATGGAAAAAATAGATCCTTCTAAGATCCATGCAACCTTGTTCTATCAGTATTAACCTTATTTATTTTAAATGTGGGAAGACATAAATAAAAGATCGTGAAATGAATCTGTTGAATTCAATCAAGTCAAGTAGACATTCTGTATTTATACGGAAAAGATGGGTAAAGACACCGACTGTGGACTGCAGGAAATTCTTATAATGAAAATGTTTTTAAAAAGTTAAGAAAGACTTATAAATCCCCTTATGGGTGACTAGACAACATGATATATTAAAGTAAAGGTTTATTTTACTTTGTATCAGTATGTACTGACATAAAGATATCTGTATTGTTGTTAACTCTTTCATGTCTTTAAAATCATTTTATGCTTTTCGCAATGCTGATGTCATAGCTAGTTTTGAGTGAGGCAGGAGGACTTTCCTCTCTAGGGGCCTGTGACTTTCACAACAATATTTGATTCAAAGAGATAAAAGCCATATCAAAGGAGTGCCAATTAAAACCCAATTCATTTTATGATTTAAAAAATTGTTTGTTAGTTCAGTGTTTGTTTGTTTGTTTTGATTTCTGGTTAATATGAGGGTGCATATGATTAGTTTACATTATTTGTGTTTGTGAGGTAAAGTCTGAAGACTGAGTTGTAGTTGTGTTCTTCACCCAGAAAGTGTGTGGTATGCCCCTATATTGTATCCAACAGGAGCAAGCCCCTCAGCCCCCACCCCTTCTGGAATTTAATCATGTTTTTCTCTTGTGTGGGCCTGTAGTTGTTGATCTACTACTTTCAGATTAGAACTGAGTACATGGGATTCTTGCTTTTCCATTCTTGAGATACTTTATTTGGGACAATATTTTCCAGGAAAATGCAGAACGTGCAAAGTCTCCGTCTTTTTAATGGCAGAATGGTATCCCATGCTACACATACACCACAGTGTATTGATCCATTCAAGGGTTGATGGGCACATGAGTTGTTTCCACATCTTTGCAAATCTGAATTGAGTGGCTATAAACATTCAAGCACAAATGTCCTTATGGTAAAATGGTTTTTTTTCTTCTGGGTAGGTCTCTAGTAATGGGATTGCAGGATCAAATTGGAAGCCTACTTTTAGTTCTTTGAGGATTCTCCATACTTTTTTCCAAAAAGGCTATACTCTTTTGCAATTCCCCCAAGAGTACATAAATGTACCTCTCCCTCTCTCCATACCCCTGCTAGCATCTCCAGCTTTGGGATCCTGTGATGTGGGCTATTCTCACTGGTGTTAGGTGATATCTCAAAGTGTTTTTGATTTGATTTCTCTGATGACTAGGGATGATGAGCATTTTTTTTTCACATGTTTCTTGGCCATTCATCTATCTTCTTGGGAAAAAAATTCTGTTTTGTCCATTTACTGATGGGGTTGTTTGCTCTTGTTGATTTGCTTAAGTTCTTTGCATATTCTGGTCAACAGTCCTTTGTCTAATTTGTAACATGTGAATATCTTTCCCCATGCTGAAGGTTGTCTGTTTGCTTTGTTGATTGTGTCCTTAGCTATGCAGAAGCTTTATAATTTGTTCAGATCTCATTTATTTATTTTTTTGTTGCTGCAGTTGCCACTGGGGTCTTCTTCATGAATTCTTTCCCCAGGCTGATATTGTTAAGCACTTTTTCTACCCTTTCCTCTAGGGCTTTTATCATTTCATGTCTTAGATTTGAATCTTTTATACAGCATGAGTCAATTTTTATAAGTGGTAAGAGATGTGGGTCCAGTTTCAGTATTTTACATATAGCTATCCAGTTCTCCCAGCACCATTTATTAAACAGGGATTCTTTTCCCCAGTGTATGTTTTTGTTTGGTTTGTCAAAGGTCACATGGTGATATGAGGCTGGTTCCATCTCTAGTTTCTCTATTCTGATCTGTCTCTCCATTTTGTGACTTTCAAAAAAAATCCCTTAGAGTTGCTTGGATTTCTTTGCTACCACTGGGTTTGGGGAGATTTCTTTAAACCTCTTTCTCCATCTTTCCTTTTCTCTTTCTTCCTCATTCTTACTCTCTTGTGGAATGACTGTGTCTTGTAGTTTAACTCATTCAGTAAAAGTGCATTAGTAAAAATGCAGACAATGGAAACTAATGCTAATACTAAGAAGCTATCGAGAATATATTGGTAAATAACTTTATATTTACCAATATATTTACCAATATTATTATAGTCTTGTAACTACATGTTTAGAATACCACACTGCATTTTTAACTGATCATGTACTTTCTTCTTTCTTCCTTTTTTTCATCTCCAATCCATGTTGAAACATTCCTTAAGTTGGTATTCTAAAGCATAACTGTATTTAAACCTCTCCTCGTATCATAATTTCCCTTTAGTTGATGTCCATTGAAGGAGAAAATAGAGTTTTAGAGTTAAAAGGCTTAAAAATCATCATTTTATATATGAGGAAAAAAGCTCAAGAATTTTGAGGAACTTATTCAGGGACACTCAGTTTGGGAATGATAGCTGTGGACTCTTTAGGAGCCCAGGTCAGTACTTTCTCCACCACTGGTGGTTCTCTTCTAGCCTGGGGCTTCTCAGACTTTAACATGCATGCTAGTCCGAGGGATATCTTGGAAATGTAGAATTTGATTCAGTAAATCTGGGATTGGAAAGAAAATCTGCATTCTGACAAGATTCTAGGGCATGACCAGGCTGGTTTGGAGAGTACACTTGGAATAGCAAGGATGGAAGAACACTTTCAAATTCTTAGACCGACTTCCAAGTTCCTTGGAATTCTAATTCTGTGTTCCAAATGACCTGTATGAATACTCCAATGTACACATAATGATGCGGAGTATTTACTCCCTTCTTAAACACTTTTTGAATGTTCTGACATTGACTTCTTTATTTATTCAGTCTCTCTGCTTATCTTCACTTTTTTACATTTGAATGTCTACTTTTTTTTCAGTAGCAAACCTAATTCCCAACTTCTCCAGGAAAACTTTCTCATGGCCAAACATAAAATGATCTTTCTCTTCTCTGATAATCTCTACCACTCCTTAAGTACCGACTAAGGCAAAAGCTACTTATTGAATAGAGAACAAAACCAATATTTAAGTGAATAAAATGGCAAGTACATTTAGCTGTAGAAGGGAGAAACTGAAATTCCTGATGTGTCTGGAAAACCTCAGAATTAATGAAAGATTTCTTTTTCTTTTACTACATCTTATGCTAAAAATACTTCTGTGTTAATTCCAGAAAATAAATCTTGGAAGGTTGTGAATTTTCATAGGTTAGGGTTCAATCAAACTTTATTGTAAAGACCTAGATAGTAAATATTTTCAGCTACACATGGTCTCTATGGCAACTAGTCAACTCTCCCATGGTAGCAGGGAAGCAGCCATTGGCAATATGTAAACAGATATAATGATGTTCTATAATACTTTATATATAAAAAGAGGCAGAAGCCAGATTTGGTCTGCCTATTTTAGTCTAGCAACTACTATTATAGCTGGTACCCAAATATTAATATGTTCTAAACAAAGAACGAGAAAGACTTATTGAATCCACAGTTGTTAATCATAGCTGAATTAACTCTATAATAGGAAGAAAATATGAAGAATTGGGCCATGCCAGAGCAGAGTGGAGATGCACTGGGCAAAGCAAGAAATCTAAGTGATTTTTTCCATAAAATCAGCTTTTAGGGAAACTATCAAAATCTTATGTATCACTTATATCCAAATTTTTTTAAAATTCGACTACTTTCCAATAAAGTATGACACATGGGTCTTAACACTGGCAGTACCCTGGAAATTATTAGAAATACAGAGCTTGAGTTCTTTGAGGATTCTCCATCCTTCTTTCCAAAGAGGCTGTATTAGTTTGCAGTCTCACCAATAGTGTAAAAGTTTTCCCCTCCACATCCATGCCAGCATCTGCAACTTTGGGACTTTGTGATGTGGGCCATTCTCACTAGTGTTAGGTGATATCTCAGGGTGGTTTTGATTTCTCTGACAATCAGGAATGATGAACATTTTTTCCAAATATTTAGGAACCATTCATCCGTCTTCCTCAGAGAAGGTTCTGTTTATGTCTCTCTCTTTGTTTCTCTTGAGACAGAGTCTCACCACAGTGCCAATACCATGTTGTTTTGGTTACTGTAGACTTATAATATAACCTAAAGTCTGGTGGAAGAATTCCTCCAACTTCATTTTTATTACTAAGAATTGCCTGGGCTATATGGTTTCTTTTCTAGTTCCATATAAAACAAAGAACTCTTTTTACAAGATTTTCAAAGTGTGGTGTTGGTATTTTAATGGGGATTACATTGAATCTGTAGATTGCTTTGGGTAGAATAGAAATTTTAACAATGTTAGGTTTTCCCAGCCAAGAGTATGGTATGCTCTTTTATTTGTTACTGTCTTCTGCTATTTCTTTTCTTATCCCATTACTAGGCATCTACCCAGAAGGAAAAAATTATTTTATCATAAGGACATTTGCACTAGATTGTTTATTGCAGCTCAATTTATAACTGAAAAGATATACAAACAATCTAAATGCCCATCAACCCAGGAATGGATTAACAAACCGTGGTGTATGTTGAAATATGATTCCACCATAAAAAAAAGATGGAGACTTTACATCTTTTGTATTAACCTGGATGGAGTTAAAACAAATTATTTTTAGTAAAGTATCATGAGAATGGAAAAGAATATATCCAGTGTACTCAGAACTAATATGAAGCCAATAGATGATTTAATACATGCCCACATAAGAGAAAAACTCAATTCAATTCAAGTTGAGGGAGAGGAAGAAGGGACAGGGGAGAGGAGAGGAGGGGAGGGGATTGGTGTGCTCCCACTTAATGGACACAATGTAAGGGTATTGGCACAAATTTTGGGTGTGGGACACAACTACAAGAGGGACTTTACCTAACATATGCAAATATTGTAACCTAGTTGTTTGTACCCTCACCTTAACCTGAAATTAAAAAACTATTTTTTAAGTAAAATTAAAAAAAAAAAGAAATGCAGAAGCTGAAGCCATCCTTATGCAATTAGCATTAGCAGAATCTGTATTTCAATGAGCTCCTCAGATGATTCTTATGTGCTTCACAATTCAAGTGCCCCAAATGAGGAAGATCAATCACCTGCATCAGAATCACATGGGAGCTACTAAAAATGTCAATTTTCATCCAATCTTGGACTAAGAATGAGACCCTAAGTTTTAGATACATACATCTACCCTAGAATTCTAAAACTGTTGGTCCTGAACTACAAGTTTGACACCAGTTATTTCCATTCTATTCTTCTTATCATGACTTTCCAGCTTCATTTTTTATCAGCTGAACTTGTTTTGTTAATTCTGTTTTTGTTCTCTTTAAAAAATTGTTTAAATAAAAAATTGATACATAATATTTGTACATATGTATGGAGTACATGTGAAATTTTGTTACATGCATAGACTATGTAATGATCCAGCCAGGGTATTAGGGGTATCCATCACCTTGAGTTAATGTCTCCCTGCTCTTAGAAAACATTTCTACATATTGACAAGATTTCAAGTCCTTCCTTCTAGCCATTTTGAAACATACAGTCATACATTGTGGCTAATTATAGTTACCCTATTCTGTTATCATCATTCTCTTTTTCCATCTCTGAGTTTGTTTTCCTTAACATAAGAGTAAAATTTACTTTTTGTTAATTTTGGGTCAGTGTGAACACATGTAAACAAAATGTTACAAAGGCTATTTTATTTATTTATTTATTTATTTATTTATTTACTTACTTACTTATTTATTTATTTATTTTAGAGATAGAGTCTCACTTTTTTGCCCTTGGCAGAGTGCTGCGGCATCACAGCTCACAGCAACCTCCAGGTCTTGGGCTTAGGCGATTCTCTTGCCTTATCTTACCAGATGGTACAAAGGTTCTTCTTGTAGAAATTATTAGGAAAAGCTTTTGATAAGCTTGGGGTGCAGAAGGTTGAAAAGTCAAGCACAATTAATAACATGGTGATTAAAGCGTCTTCTAAGAATGTGGTACCTATTAACTACATGGTCTTTTGGTTTTGCCTGGAAGTATATAAGTTTGGAGTAGAGATGAATTGCTCTGTAAACCTATATACTTTGTTATACTTTTTTTCTACACCATAGCAGCTCAGTAGGGGAAAAAAATCTCAATTGTTTTAAGGAAGAGAGTATTTTGGAGGAAGGAGTGGTTGTAAGATGTGTGATACGTGGGTCATTAGAAAAAGTTTGAGATATACAAAAGCCATGAAACGTGAAATTTGCATGGACAGAAACAAACAACCACTGATTAGCCAAGTAAGTTGAACTCAAACGAGTGAATCAGATAGGACACATCGACTATGTTTCTTGGAAGTGAAATAATGGACCATACACAGTCTGTGTCAAAACTTCCATAATGACCTACATATAAAGGGCCCTATCTGACAACCTTACAACATCTTCAGCAAAGTCTCCATGGCTCACTATCATTCTTTTCTTTTATCAGATTTTTTTCTGGGATTAGGGAGCAGGGTGGGAAGAGAACCAGAAGGGCTACCCAAAGGTCATGATAGCTGACATTAAGCTTACATGATGTCTGATGAGAGGATTAGGGCTGCCCAGCACGTCCAGTATTAATTTGCACATTTTAAGATAGAGTTTTCAAATCCCTTTTTGCATCAAAATCATCAGTTCCTGGCCCTATACTTATAGATTCTAATTCGATCGATCTGGAGTGAGACCCAGACATTAAATTTTTTTCAAGATTTCAAGTAAACCTGAAGTGTGCAGCCAGAATTTCCCAATTCTCTAAAGTAGAGAATCTAAACTAATCTGAGCAGTGTGTGATTTGACCAATAGAGAGAAAAGTATATACAGATACAATTTCTTCCTCTTTCTCTACCTCTTTGCTTTCTTTCCCCCCTTTTTTTTCTTTCATTATTCAGTTGATTTTTTTAGCAATTGTTCTGATAGTATTTTTATTATATAAGCACTCAATAAATGTGTTGCATTCCTAACAAGGAGAAAAGAATAGCATTAAAATAATCAATCAATACAAATTTGTCTAAATTATTATAACCTACTTGCTTCTTGATTATTATATTCATGAATAATATAAATTTAATAGTAATATATTTTAAATACACATACATGTGATTTGATAGTTATACGAGGATATGCCAGGACATAGTTATATGAGGACATTATGTTTAAATGGCATTTCCTTCCTAAGTTAGTAAATTTCCCAGAAACAATTTTTTTTAAAGAACTATTTTACTTTGGTCTAGATTTTGAGGCCTTGGGGTATTTTGAAAGAAATGGCCCATTAATAAATGTAGACAAGTCTTCAATGAGTATTCTTAAACTGCTTTCAGATACCCCAGCTTTGTAAAGGCTACAGAAAAACTGGAAGAAAGTTCAAATGAGATTGAGATGGCCAAAAGTAAGCTGTGTAAAGAAGGGATCTATTGGTAGCAAAAGATTCATTAATGGATTGATTCATGAAGATCATCAATGAGTCAGCAAATTTATAGTTAGGACTGACTGACTGTGCTATACCAAGAATTTGGACTGGGAGCGACAAGGAGGATATTAAGTTGAATTCTCCAGAAAAAAATATCTCCTTATCTGCTTCTAAAATTGGGGAGAAGAGTAGAAAGATAATTAAGTTCCTAATTTAGCACAATAGTTCTGAGTGGTTATTTAAAAGACACTGAACAGTCAAGAGTTTATCACAAACATATTTACACAACTATGTTTCTATTGCTATGATTGTTAGAGAAAAGTTCTTCCAATATATTGAATTATGTTTCTATCTATATAAAGGTATTGGTTTCTTAGCTCATTTCTTTACAACAGATAGCCTTTACTTAAAAAACCATGTTCACTAAAAATTAATATACTCTGTTGTAATCAGTTCTATTAGCACAGATACCATGCTCAAAAATTTCAGGTAAGTGATTTGTTTATGTATTTATTTATAATAGCTTCCTTGAAGTATAATTGATATTCAATAAATTGCATGTATTTAAAGTATGCAATTTCATAAAGTTTGGCATGTGTCTATGTCCATGAAACTATTGTCACAATCAAGATGACAATCATATTCATTGTCCCCCCCAAAGTGTCTTCAGGCTCCTTTGTAATCACTTTAGGCACCAAATTCTAAGTAATGTAATCACTCTTGCCCTCAACTCCCCTGCAGCAATCTCTGAACTGTGTTCTGTCGCTATAGATTACATTTTTGTTTGACTTTTTACACAGTGCATAATTATTTTGAAATTCCTCTTTGTTACTGCATGTGTCGATAGTTCATTCTTTTTCTTTCTGAGTAGTATTCTGTTGTATGGTTGCACACCAGTTTGTTCACGTTTCTGTCTTTGCAAATAAAGTTCTTTTAAGTATTGTGTACAAGTGTTTGTATGGCCATATGTTCTCATTTCTTGGGTTAATACAGAGGAAATGAATTCTGAATTGCATAATAGTTGCATGCTTAACTTTTTAAGAACCTGAAGAACTGTTTTCCAAAAAGACTGTAGCATTTTACACATTTCCTCCACATCCTCAAATACTCTTCATACGATCAGTGTGTTTAATGCTGGCCATTATAATAAGCGTGCAGTTGTATTTAAGTGGAACTTCAGAGAAGTGATTTTAATGAAAAAGAAGGGAGCAGGAAGATAAGAAAATACATTCAGTCTTTTTCTGCTTTCTGTTCTTCTAGGCATTTCAGGTTCAGAATCTCTTCCAAGATCTTTTTCTCTGCTGTACCATGGCTAAGAGTTCATTCACCTTTCCCCTTTGACTCCTGCAGACAACTGTGTTCCTTTAAAAGAAAACTAACAAGAATTAGGAGTGCCCTGGAGGCAGAGTAGAATTTGGCCCATGTAATCAATCATGTCTGCTTTACTGGACTATAATGACCCTTCCTACAGGAAGACTTCTTCAGCAGGGCAGACTTGTTTCCATGAAGTCCTTAACATTTTGTGGCAGAGAAAGCTGTTTTTATAGTGAACTTTTACCATATTCAGTCATATCAACAATTTTCTTCTTGGGTATAAGTGAGTTGTATTGGTATGAAGTTATACTAGTATGTCAAAATATGTGGATAACTGGATCAGTAGATCAGCTGGCCTATTTTTAAATACTATCTTTAGTAATTCAAGCTAAGAAACAGAATCAATTTTGTAATTTCAACATCACAATAGCCATTTACAAATAGCAAATCACGGCAGCTGCCCCAGAGTTCATTAAGACTTATTTAAGATTAGCCCACATCACAAAATATCAAAACCAGAGATGTTGGCATGGATGTGGACAAAAGGGAACACTTCTACACTGCTGGTGGGAATGCAAACTAATACGTTCCTTTTGGAAAGATGTTTGAAGAATACTTAGAGATCTAAAAATAGACCTACCATTCCATCCTACAATTCCTCTACTAGGTATATATCTGGAAAACCAAAAATCACATTGTAACAAAGATATTTGTACCAGAATGTTTATTGCAGCCCAATTTATAATCGCTAAGTCATGGAAGAAGCCCAAGTTCCCATCAATCCATGAATGGATTAGTAAATTGTGGTATATGTACACCATGGGATATTATACAGCCTTAAAAAAGATGGAGACCTTATCTCTTTCATGTTTACATGGATGGAGCTGGAACGTATTCTTCTTAGCAAAGTATCTCAAGAATAGAAGAAAAAGTATCCAATGTGCTCAGCCATACTGTGAAACCAATTTATAGCTTTCATATGAAAGCTATAACCCAATATAGTCCAAGAATATGAGGAAAGGGGAGAGGAGGGGGGAGGATGGGTTGAGGGAGAGTAATTGGTGGGACCACACCTATGGTGTATCTTACAAGGGTACATGTGAAATTTACTAAATGTAGAATATAAACGTCTTAACACAATAACTAATAAAATGCCATGAAGGCTATGTTAACCAGTTTGATGAAAATATTTCAAATTGCATATAAAACTAGCACATTGTACCCATGATTGCATTAATGTACACAGCTATGATTTAGTTTAAAAAAAATAAAATAAAATTATTCTCCCAAATCAATTAAAATCAAATATTTGGAGATAGATATATAAACTTCAGGAACAATTTCTAGGAGACATAAAAGATATAATTTACTAGTATCAGTACTTGGGTAAAATGCTATAATGTTATAAGGACTCACCAGATTGTGATCATGACCAATAAAACTAGTACAAATCCCAGGCATCCACAACATTATAGAGGAAGTTACTTTATCATGTAGTGTTTTGATTTCTGTTTTCACTGAACTTCAAATATGCATGCAGCAAGTATTTTATTTAACTTCTGAGCAGATAAGATTATGCCTCTAAAATACATGACTTTGGCTGGGTGCGGTGGCTCACACCTGAAATCCTAGCACTCTGGGAGGCTGAGGTGGGAGGATCACTTGAGCTAAGGAGTTTGAGACCAGCCTGAGTAGAAGCAAGACCCCATCTTTACTAAAAATAGAAAAATGCAAATCAAAACCAGTTTGAGATATTATCTAACTCCAGTAAGACAAGCCCACATAACAAAATCCCAAAACTGCAGATGTTGGCATGGATGCAGAGAGAAGGGAACACTTCTACACTGTTGGTGGGAATGCAGGCTAATATAACATTTTTGGAAAGACATTTGGAGAATACTCAAGAAACTAAAAGTAGACCTACTGTTTGATCCTGTAATTCCTCTACTAGGTATATACCCAGATGATCAAAAATCATTTTACAACTAAGACATTTGCACCAGAATGTTTATTGCAGCCCAATCTATAATTGCTAAGACATGGAAACAGCCCAAGTGCCCATTGACTCAAGAATGGATTAATGAATTGATATCATAAAAAGATGGAGACTTCACATCTTTTATGTTTACCTGGATGGAGCTGGAACATAAATAAATAAATAAATATTATAAAATACATGAATTTCTTTGTACACATTTCCCATAAGTCATTCCAAATTAGTTTCATACAATATAAAGGAGAAATTGGGAAAATCCTGTCACAGAGAAATTGGGAAAATCCTCAATCACATTCCACCCGTTAGAAAATGATTTCTGAATTAGAACATCCACGTTACATAGTGAACATCCACGTTACATCATGACCTCTAACAGGATATGTATGGTTCTAATCTTGACCAAGACAATGGTCTTGGTGATGGTGAGATGAGGATGAAGATGTTGTAGATAATGATGAGGATGGGAATGACAATATTACTAATGATGATGGCAGCAAACATTCCACTCTGCCAGCACCCCACTGTTTGGCATATGCTGTCTCATTTAGGGTTTGCAAAGCCCTGTTGGGTTGGTCCTATTATTATCTCCCTTTCACAAGGAGGTTCAGCGAAATAAATTATAGCGACAGTATACTGCTTTGTGAGCTCTCTGCACTCTAACCTTGTCTCTCTGTTACTACCAAGAAAAGGTGGGGTAACATAGCTCTAATAATTATTATTAGCGTAAGAACTGGTAGACAGACAATAAGCAATCTGGTTGGAGGAAGAGCTCCATCGCTCTCCACCTGGATAACAATCAGTTAATGGATGTAGATATCAGGGGTAGGGGAGACAGCTCTTCAAGCAGCACATCATTATGCGGCAGCTCAGCATGTTTATTAATCATTGTGCACAATTAAAATGCCATTTCATCCCTCTAATTAAAACAAGTAGTTCCCCGAGGCTAGCACCTGAACTAATGAAGCCTGCTTGCCTTAGGATCTCACTCAGGGAAGGGAATTAAACAATGGAGGAAGCAGTATGTTTACCAAGTTGCCCAGACAACGTCAAACTGTATATGACATCACGAGCAAGTGGACCAGTTGAGACCGTCATTTTAAAGAGCCAGAGCCAGCGTGCTTCTCTTTCTGAGCAAAGGCCGGGTTTCAACATGGAAATTTTTCTAGTTTTTTAATTGGTTGGGTCTCATCCTTTGTCATCATGCATACTTTCAATTAATTCTGAGTTTTCTTCTTTCCTGATAGGTGGAATGGGTGTGTTGATGTTTAGAGCAAAGAGTTCCAGGGATTATGTGTTGTCAACCAGTATTTGGGAAGCTGCAGGGATTTCAGAAGTGGGTTGAGTCTACAAATAAAAGAGTATAGATAAGTTATGGAGGCACACTTTCAAACAAGGAATAGAGGAATGGGCTAGATGAAAGAAAAGCTAGAGTCCAGCCCCAGCATTGCCACCTGAACAGAATGACCTTGAACAAGGTCCTTAGTTTTCTTTTTTCCGTTAAAAAAAAAAAAAGGATTTCTGGACTAGGTAGTCATTAACTTTTCTTCCACTTCTATCCTTCTACGGCTTTGCAGTAATTTGTGATTAACATAGCAGTTCAAAGAGTTATTCTAATTCCCCTATACATAAGGCTAAATCAAACCCTGCTTATTTGTTGCTTCTAAATTCTCATTTAGCTTGCCATCCTGTCTTTAGTGTCTGACTTTATACTTGGCACAGAGAAGCTGCTCAAATAAATATAGAGAAGCAATGAATCGGGTTAAATCTACAGATCTCAGTAATCCACAGGTTTCAGCCCCTGGTTTCATGTATTTGGTATTACAAAGTAATGAATAACCCTTCATAGAATTTCACATTACTCATCTGGAAAATGGCAAAGCTAAGGTTTACGAGAACTGCTTTCATTCCAGACAGTCTACCAAGTCAGTTTCCTATAGTTCTGTGCTTGAAAGCCATGGCCTTATGTTGCCTCAGCTTGTACTAGGCATGAAGCCATGGCTCATTCTTCCTTTTATTTACCTATCATTTTTTTGGTCCTTATGATTCTCCAATATCCCAGAAAAATAGCTATGTTTATCAGTTTCAGGAACTTAATGTCACCCGGGATTAACTTATTTTTCTATGGGTCACAGCATTCCATGGATTCTGACAAATTTTATGGAATTCTTCATCAGAAAAATGCACAGCTTGATTTGCAAGATGCTGGGATGTGAGACTCACAGTCTTCATAAAGTTTGTTTATGGGGCTCATCTGAAGTTAATAATGCCTACTTTAAGAGGTTAGTTAGCAATTTCCGATAGTTCTTTAGGAGCTCTACCTCTATCCCCCTTTCTTACCTCTCTTCCGCAAGTGGAGGAAGGTGTCATGTGACATAAGAGTAGGTATTATCTTTGTAGACAGAATCAGTACCATGTCAGTTGCGAGTTGCTCTTTACAGTTTGGCTGGTAGACTCTAGATGATGCATCACAATTTCAATTGTCTCTTGTACCTTCTTTCTTTACAGCCAAGTACCTGGATTAGAGGTCCTTACCTTAAAGTATTAAAAAAGGTATTGGCTCGGCGCCTGTGGCTCAACGGGCTAAGGTGCCAGCCACATACACCTGAGCTGGCGGGTTCGAATCCAGCCTGGGCCCGCCAAACAACAATGACGGCTGCAACCAAAAAATGGCCGGGCATTGTGGGGGGTGCCTGTAGTCCCAGCTACTTGGGAGGTGGAGGCAAGAGACTCGCTTGAGCCCAGGAATTAGAGGTTGCTGTGAGCTGTGATGCCACAGTACTCTATCCAGGGTGACAGCTTGAAGCTCTGTCTCAAAAAAAAAAAAAAAAAAAAAAAGGTATCAGTGAGGTGGTAGCC
>CAUYRH010053909.1:0-20025 GCA_963574655.1 Perodicticus potto | reverse complement strand
TATCATTAAATCATAGCTGTGTACAATAGTGCAATCAAGGGGTACAATGTGCTGGTTTCATATATAATCTTAACTATTTTCATCAAACTGATTAACATAGCCTTCCTGGCAATTTCTCCGTTATTATATGAAGATATTTGTATTCTGCATTTGGCAAGGTTCGCCTGTACCCTTCTAAGACGCACTGTAGGTGTGGCCCCACCAATTACCCTCCCTCCACCCCAACCTCCACTCTCCCCTCCCTACCCTTGCCCCTTTCCCTATATTCTTGTGTTATAGTTGGGTTATACCATTCATACGACAGCTATAAATTAGCTTCATAGTAGGGCTGAGTACATTGGATACTTTTTCTTCTATTCTTGACATACTTTGCTAAGAAGAATATGTTCCAGCTCCATCCATGTAAACATGAAAGAGGTAAAGTCTCCATCTTTCTTTAAGGCTGCGTAATATTCCATGGTATACATGTACCACAATTTATTACACATGGAGACCAGGGCATACCTGGCAACAATGCCTGGAGCAGAGATCAGATGGAGGCAAATAGAAAAGAGGAGCCCAGGGATCTTGATTAACACAGGAGAGGCTTGGATTTTACCAATCTTTTGGCTAAAAATTTTAAACCTGTTTGTGTATCACAAGTCTAGTTACAGCTGATGCAGACAGCAGTGGGCTTCTTAGAAAAGCTCTAAAGGGATTGCTGAGAAATCTGGGAAAAGTCTGGGACCCTTGAAGTAGCAGCTAACAATTGGTTAATTTCACTCATCTGAGCAGTTTTCCTGATTTGCTTTTTGCTTTGCCCGTATCTTACCCCAGTGGAAACACAACCATCTCAGGAAGGGGATGGAAGTGAGAAAATGGAGATGACTAGGTTAGCTGAGTGACTTTTCTTGAGGACAAGGAGCAGATCAGCAGAAAACAAAACTGTATCAGGGGAAAGCTGAGTGCTAGGCTGTACTAACTAACCAGCTGTGTAGTCTTGAGTTGGTTACTTAAAACGTGAGCTTGTTTCCTTATCCATAGTGCAAATAAGATCTTGGTTCGCTGGGTTGCTTTGAATATTAAGTGCAATAGTCTATGTTTTTTCCTCACTGTAGAATGGGTAAAATAAGCAAATTATCACTGTCACTATTATTCCATTTTGGCTCTCAAGAATTTATACTCTGGCACCAGGTTCCAAACTTGGAAGAATTTATATAATGGCAGAGGTAAAACATACACACTGAATTTAAATGGTAGTGGATAAATTAGGTCACGGAAGTATTAAGCACTGTGTTAATGCAAACATGCCCTCAGGGAGTTTACACTGAAAAATCTGAGTTAAAAAATGCGTGCGAATTGTATTATAATAATATTAACAGTGCAGACATGAAAGAGTAAAGAAGCGATCAGAGTGTTACTGGGTCTGGCAGGAAGATCTTGGGATGAGAAGATAAAGTGAAGGTTAGTTTAGAAGTCCTGGTTGAGTTACAGCTCCGGGATTGCCGAGGGATTTGTGTCAATCCCATTACTTCCTTGAGCTGGTGTTATGTTTTTTAAACTACTGCCTTTGAAAGTCTTTGCTTTGAAATGTACTTATTTTTGCTCTACACATTTTAAACATTTCATTTTAGGAGATTTCTGAAACCTTTTCCAGCTGACTTGAGTTTACATGAGACATGAAGGCGACAGGGCAAGGGAACAGAAGCAGGGTATCATTTACTTTTAATATTAGATTTGTGTTTTTATTTTGTGTGATCGGTAACTACCAAACTCTATCCTAATTTATTATGTCTTCCCAAATAAGCTGTTCTTCCTTCCTTTTTTTTTTTTCGTTCACAATGCCCTTATCATCCCAATTTCAATTTTCCCTTTTCTCTTTTTCTACCACTCACCTTGCCTATTGTCAAATTCTGAGAAAGCTTTCTGTAATATGTTGTTTGAATTGATCTACTCTCCACAACTAATATTTTAGGATATTTAAAGGGACTTTTGTCAGGTATCTTCTGCATTCCACTGTGCACGTATAATGAGGTCAACAGCTCTCAAAGACCTTCCTAATAAGCCAGGCTATTTCCTTATTTTTGGCTTTCTCCATGACTAAGTCAAAACTCCTTTAGACTTTAACACCATCTACGCCTGAGGCTAGTCTCTAACTGCTCTATTCTGAACTCTTGGCTGTAATCTGATTTATTCATCTCTCCCATAAAGCAGGGACATGTCATTTTTTCATTCCCAGGAATATCATACAATAAAGGAGAAGGAAGAGACAGGCGAAGAATAGGCAATACTGAGGTGGTTTTCACTTCTCAATGGAATTCAGCTCTGAGCCTCTGTTAATACTGGCTTAACTTTAATATCTATTTTATGATTTTTTAAAAATAAAAAAATAAAGACAATCATCCATTATTATCAGAAAACCAAAAAAAGATCAGAAAAAAGTCAGGTTTAAGATAGCCTTTTCATATATTTTTTGAACAGATACCAGGGCATGTGCTTATTACATAGTGAGTGCTCAAAAAACGTTTGTTGAATGACTAAATGAATGTGCAAAGCTAGATTTAAAATGGGTCAAGTTATACAGTCTTTTTCTACTTTTCCAGATCTGATAGTTCTGTTTCTCCTATTACCTCTTTTCTATTTTAACCTGAGAACTCCTAATATATCTACACCTGTGTGTGTGTTGAGGAAGTATATGTGTAATTTTAAAAGTGAATTGGAGAAAAAAATTCCCGTTTGAAACTTGTTTGGTAATATTTAAAAGAAATATTTAGCATGAGATAAAGATCTATGATGTTGGCATATTTAACAATGGTGTGCTGACTTTACACAATTGATTAATTTTCTTGCCCGTCATTTGGGTGTAAATGTACTGCAAATAGGCATTAAGCAATTTACACCATTTGGCTTTATCAGGTCAAATATTGTTATGGTAAGTAAATTTGCTCAAGGTAAATTCATTCTAAAAAGTCTAAGCTTTTAATAAATAGATATGATTTGATGAGGTGGCCTGGGAGAGGCAGAATGGGGCTTGGTGTGTCTGTGTGTGCCTCTGTGTGTGGTGTTTTTCTTAGTATACTCTTAGAGTAATGAAAATCTTTTTCCAAGTTGTTTTTTGCTCAAGGCAGATATTTGTGTGAGAGAATGCATTGTGTGCTTTTAGAATTCTATGCTGAAGTTAATTGAAACAATCTACGAGTTAAAAAGGACTCTTATGATTTCAAATTAAATAATTTGTCTTATCAAAAATTTTCATTTAGTGTTTCATTGAAAACAAGTTAAGCCTGCTTGAGAAATTGCCCTTGTTTAGCCTTTCCTTGCCTGAGGTTATACAAGTGATCAGCTGTGATTTTCCAACTGCTAAAAATTGTCGGCACTACTTGGGGAACAATTCAGATGTGGGGGAGTTGTTTTGATTTAAAAGAAAAGAAAATCATAAAAATAAGTGACTGATAAATAATGGTGGAGCACACTAAATTTTTACTTTTATATCTCCCTAGGGTCAAGATTTAACAACAAAGTACACATTTATTTGTAGCCTAAAGCATGTGATTTGATTTATTTGATCCTGGGACAGGTGCATTAGAAGTCTGAAGGTTTTCCTAGTATTAGGCCATGGGCTATTGATGGTTAAAATATAGCAGCCCGAAGTTTGGAAGTTTGTCGCTCCTCAGCTTAGGTCCTCTGAGCCATCCATGCCTACAAAATGCATATTTGATTTATCAGCATGGTAAAGAAGGCTGTGTGATGCTAGAACCTTGAGGCTGAAGTCTTTTCCAAGAGCCCCCCAAACTTTGGTAACTGCAAGATGAGCATTCTCCCTTCTCTGTGAGTCAAGGTCAGTTCGCAGCCTTTTGTAAAAAAGGGATTCGAGGAGAAAGCAGATTTGGGGAACCTAAGACAAAAGGGTAAATTTACACTAAGGCAAGAAGCTCATCTTCAGCAATTGACTTTTGAAGCATTAGGAAGTTTAACTGGACACATACACCGTGTCGTTACTTCTGAGTTCACGTTTGGGAAAATCTACAATTACCAAGCAGCTGCTGGTCAAGGAAGCTTGAGATACACACACACACACACACACACATCGATGTCCCTAACTCGTGATTATTATGTCTTAGTATTTTACTCAAGTATTAGAATTTTCCTTTTAATGGCCTAGCTTGAGAATAACTAACCAACATACAGCCACCACCACAGAAAACACAAATGATCTCCTTTGTAAGGCAGACTTTTACAGTCCTCCCACCGCTTTTGAGTATAAGACTCATTATTTTTGACAGCAAACAGTTAAGCGCTGAAAAGAGGCAGTATTGTGGGGGACTGAGTGGCTCTTCATTTAGACAGTTGGTCTAAATCCTATCTCTGCTAGAACTAAGTTGTAAAATGTTGGACAACGACCTTCTTTGCCCCCTGGTTTCCTTATCTGAATTGAAGAAATAACTTAATTGATGGGACCACACCTACGGTGCATCTTAGAAGGGTACAGGTGAAACTTACTAAATGCAGAATATAAAGGTCATAACACAATAACTAAGAAAATGCCAAGAAGGCTATGTTAACCAGTTTGATGAATATATTTCAGATTATTTGTGAAACCAGCACATTGTACTCCATGATTGCATTTATGTACACAGCTATGATTTAATAAAAAAGAAACATCTTAAAAAAAATAACAAAAGAAGAAATAACTGTACCTGAATCAGGGTTGTTAACTGGCTAAAATCAATTGTTTCATGCTAAACAGCCAAAATGGTGCTTGATAAATACTTATTATGTGTTTGTTATTGTTATTAGGACTAAATAATAAAGAGTTATTGTTTCTGATTACATCGAATCCACCTGTATTATAACAAGAATCAAGGATAATGTTATCCTTTTAGGGAGGACTTAAGTGCATATCCGAAGATACTAATAAATGTATAAAGGGATTTGCAACAAGGATAAATGTGAAGTAAATTGCCATTTCTTCCCGTGGAACAGCAATTGCAAAAGTCTTAAGTAGCAGTAGAAGGGCATTAGAGAAAACATAAGCAAGAAGAATCTATTGGTAAGATTTCTGATTAGCTCTAAATCAGGCTATGAAATCTTCTCCTATGAAGAAGACCCTTGTCTCTGTAGGGTGCTTCAGGCACCCCAACCCCAGACAGCACTTACAACGTTTGGGTGGGTTTGGGGGCTTCTGCCTCCTGCATTTCTGTAATTCTTCCCCCAGGCTACCCAGACCATTGCTGGGACATCAGTCTAGGCCACCACTGACTTACCTATTCAATGTATATGTTCAGTCAACCCCCCTGTGTCAAATTTTTTGTGGATTTAATAGTTTTTCATCAGTTTTTTTACTTATTTGAGTTGTCTTTTCAGTGGCAGCAAATGGATTTCTGACTCCAATAATTGTTTATGTCATCTTTGTTGACAATCTCTTTCACTTTTCATATAAATGAAATTGTATGTAGTTGTAATCAAAATGTGTATGCTTGTATACTTTGATATTGTCCATCCAACATCATTTTAGATGTCTTTTTTACATTTACCTTAGACGCAGAATCATTCTTCAAATTGCGGTGTAAATCTTATTTATCAATTTTCCAATTATTGACTCTTTACATTGTTTTTATATTTTCTTTGAAAATGCTACCTTATGAATGTCTTTGTTCAATTTTTCAAATTATTTACTTAAAATAAATTACAAAATTTTAATTATTGGCTAAAAGACTTAAGCATTTCTATGTATCAGGATATACAATGAACATTCATAGTCACACACATAGCCAGGTATCCCCAAATAACAAGCAGATTTCTATTTTTATTAGCATTAAGTGCGTGCTGTATGTTCAGCTCATAGAACCCCAATCATTCTAATTCCTGAGGCTTTAGGAAGTACGTAATTTGAATAAAATAGCTCAAATTGATGTATGAATGAGTGATGAAGTTTTCCTCCCTCATTTTATTTATTTATTTATTTATTTTTTTGCAGTTTTTGGCCTGGGCTGGGTTTGAACCCACCACCTCTGGCATATGGGGCCGGTGCCCTACTCCTTTGAGCCACAGGCGCCGCCCTACTCCTTTGAGCCACAGGCGCCGCCCTCCTCCCTCATTTTAGAAAGGAAGTCTAAGCAGTATATGTGTGGACCTGTGTGAACTGAATATTTGGGGGCAAGTGGACTTTCTCTGTTATTTTGATCACACTATATAACACAATGTCAAATTTGCTGGCTTAGGGAGATCAGGTTCAGCAGAGTTTAGGTAGATCCTGACCGAGAAAAGGCAATAGATGTTTCTTTCTATGCACGTCCATAAAGTTTGTGTGCAATTTTAAATTGAACACTATATAAAATTGCACATGAACTTTATGGCCACACTGTATTATTAAAACTTAATGAGAAATAGATTAGTTTCACAGGTCATGAGATACTTGCATGAACGCTATATATAAGACACTGAATGAGGTACTTTGCAAGCTACAGGGGTATATGTGTAAAACACACCCACAGTCCTCAGTGACTTTCAAATAAGGGAGATAACACGTGACCACAAATCAACAGAATACTAATTAGAAAGTGGTGTTTCATCCAGAAAATAATGTGAGAGATAAGTGGAAAAAGATCACTTAGAAGAAGTGATGATTTAGTTTAAATTAAAATGTTCGACATGAGTAATATCCAGTGGAAAAGTTCCATTTGCATTTTCCACTTTCAGGCTATGAGACTTCTTTTCGAAAATAATTACTTGAGCTTCTCTGCCTTTATCAGTGGCATTGACACATGAAAATATTTGGGGAACCTTATGAAACTCCAACACCCTATAGAAAGTGAACACACTGTAACTTACAGGAAGCATTTATTTATCAAGGCATAATCTCTTCTGGGGAAAAGGGAGTTTGAGATGAATAGGAAGAACTATCATGAATTTTTAAAATTCATGAGTTGGCATTTGATCTTTAGCATGAGACTAAGATTAATTCAGTATATTGTATGTATTTGCAGCTGAATTAATCAAATAAACTGAAATTGATAGAAAGAAGACAGAAATTGACAAATGTTTGATGGTTGCCATTAATTAACTACCCAACAAGTTCAATAAAATGCACAATTAGTGCAGGAATAAAACAAAGAGGAAAATTCAAAATCTGCACTTTAATTCTTTCCTTTAGAACTGTCCCCAATTAACCTTCCACAGTTTCTGCAGAATTCTTAAGCATATTCTTTAGAATTAGAGATAAAAGTTTCACTTCTTTAAAATCATTAGTTCATTTCAATTCCTTTTCTAGAATTAGATTTGATAACTTCAAGTTCAGGCTAAATTTTACTGCTCTCTTCTAAACAGGCAAAATCAGCATTTGGAGATTCTCTTAGGTTGAAGGGCTCACAGCCTGAAGTAAACTCTGTATTTTAATATTCACAGCACAAAGGCAGGGAGGTTAAAAGCTGCCTTGCATATCGCTTGAACATCGTAGGTGGAGAATGAGGAAGTCCAGAATGCCACAAAACCGCAAATATCTTTGCTGTGGTTATCAGGACAGTGTTCAAGAGATAGGAATGTAACTTTATATACTATAGGCCAAAATATCATTTACTGACACACACATCTAAGCTCAGATTGGAAAAAAAAATACTCATCTCAGCTGAGCTAGGGATGCACAGACTCCCAGGAACATTTGGAAATGTGATTTCAAGCAGGCAGGATATTCCTGGGAACCCATCACTGATTTGTCCTCTGCATCGGTACTTTCTTTCCCACAGAAGACGGGTTGCCACGTGGCTGAGAACAGGCCACTAAATAGTCCCTGGGTTTTATGTTTTAATGCACTGCCATCCAAAAGGGCTGGGTTTCAACAATCCATTTGCCAATTTAAAAATAAAAATAAGTTCTTGGTCCAGCTTAGGTCAGATGTTAATACTGAGCACAAACTAAGGAAACAGTTCCCTTTCTTTCAGACACAGTCTTAAATACATTGAATGTGTAACATGGTTTGGATCCTGTTTCTCACAATAACTTATGAGATGGAATTATAACTTTTATTTGATACGTGACATAATTGATACTTAAAGAGTTAGAAGTCCTAAGTGAAGTATCTAAAGAATAGCAAAACAAACACTCTATGTACTCACTGTTACATTGGGACTAACCCATCAGCCTTCATGTGCACAGAGGGAAGTTAAACTCAACACAATTCAAGCACCTGGAGTTGAGAGGAGGGAACGAGCAAAAACCTTCCTAATGGGCACAATGAACACTGTCTGGATGAGGGGCACACTTATAACCCAGACTCAAGCATTACAGAGCAATCCATGTAACCCAAAACGTTTGTACTCATGTTTATATTTTGAAATTAAAAATAAAAAGTGAGTTAACCAGCTAGTAAATCTCAAAGCCAGGACTTGGACCCATAACTCGATTCGAGGTCTTTTTCCAGAGTCCCCACTATATGCCACTGTCTATTTGTACGATTAACTTCATCTTGGCCAGGCATGCTCCTCCTAGGACATAGCCAGGTGGAGGAGTTATGGAAGGACAGGTAAGCTCCCTAAGTAGTCAGGTGGGAAGACATCCTCAAAAAGAGGACAATGTTAACAGGTATGCGTCACATTCCAACCGTCATCTACAGAAATGTTGGTGGTATTTGTTACCCAGCTAGTGCTGATTGTCCTGACTAATACAGGGACACATCAGAAGGCCACTTCATTCACATCCAGTGGTACTGTATGCATCCTAACAGTCCTTGCCATGTCTTCAATTCAGGGTTTCAGACCTGGAAACATAAAGCTTATATTATTTTTTATATGATACTATTGTATTTATTTACTTAATATATGTAAGAGATATTTCTTCTTAAGATAATTTTGAGATCATTCAGAGAATGTTATCCTTTTCTTCACAATTAAAAGGATTGCTCTTTCTTGTTGGGATGTTTACAGGTAACAATAGAACACATTTAGTAAGATATACACATTGAGCTGAGGACCTTTACCATTGCTTGATGCTGAAAATAATGCTTCTTATTTCAAAATTAAAGTACAGTCATCCCTTTGTATTCATGGGGGATTGGTGCCTGGATTTCCTGTGGATACCTGAATCTGCAGATGTTCAGATCCCTTATATAAAATGGTGTAGTATTTGCAACAATCTAAGTGCATCCTCCTGTATGCATTAAATCATCTTTAGATAATCACAGTACCTAATACCATGTGGATGCTATGTAGAGAGTTGTTGTACTGTATTGTTTAGGAAATACTGACAAGAAAAGAAAGGACTGTGCATTTGTGTTAGAGACCATTCTTTTATCCAATTTATATTTTTTAAATTTCAGATTAACACGAGGGTACAAATGTTTAGGTTACATTGTTTTTTTCATTTCTAAAGTAAGGTTCAAGTTGTAGTTGAGCCTTTTACCTAGAGGGTGTGCTGAACACCCTTACATTGTGCCAATTTCCCTCTCTCCTCCCACATCACCATTTTTTGTGTGTGAATATTTTTGATATGTATTTGGTTGAATCCCGGGACTTGAAACCCATAGATATAGAAGGCCAACTTTATTTAAAAATTTAATAAAGCATATCTTTAAAAAAATAACATCAGTTGTACTTTTATTTCAAGCATAATAGACCGAACCACAAAGCAAGCTTAAACTAATTCTTTTTTCTTTTTGATACTGTAACGTTTGGTCAACATAATTCTTTGGAAAGTTACAGTAGAAAAATCTGGCAAAATGTGAAGTGGTTAAGTTCAAAGATGTTTCCTTTTGGCTTATTCACCAATCTTTTTTGCCAAGAAAATTTTTATCTTTGTGGCAATGTGTCTGCTGTGCAGTTCCTCACTTTGTTCCATTTTTTCCCTCTCTCTGTTTCTTTTGGGGATAAATGGCTCCAAATAATGATTTGCTCTCCTGAGTGTTCAATGTTACAGGGTGGTCTGTTCCTGACACCTGTGTGTGCCTGTTCTGCAGCTTATTCAGACAGCTATCTACTTAGCTGTAGTTGGTCTCTCTGCCTCACTCCTAATTTTTGTTGTTTCTCTTTCAAGTTTTGCAGTGACTTAGTGTCATGCGAGATCTAGCACAGTTTAATATTATGTCATAGTTTTTCGATTTTTCTTTCCCCACCTCTCCAATGATTAATATGCTAGATAATACTGGATTGCTTTAAGTATAGATTTTCTCCTATGTTTTATCCACAGACACATAGTAGATGTGTACAGCTGATAACTTACAAGCTGACAGCTTATGAAATGTGTCTGTAGAAGCAGATTTATGCTTTTGCTTATGGAAAAGACAGAGCGTGTCAAATTTATTACATGCGCAATTTCCCTTCTAACATTCAGGATGATTTTTTACTACTATAGTGGTATCCTGTGTTTTTCTTTTTTCAGCTCTCCTGGTCAAAGAAAAAATAAGTGTAATAAATTAACTCATTATAGAAGGCAAGGGTTCCTAACCTTTTCTGAGCCATGCAGGCTTTGACAGTTTGAGGCACTTACGGTCTTCTTAGCATGTTATTTTTTATGTGTATAATATAAAATTTACACAATAAAGAAAACTGCTCATATTGAAATGTAGGTATCAATATTTTAAAAATTCAGGTAGAGGAATATGCGCTTTTTTATTCATGCTTTAAACATTAAGATTCAGAAATAGTTCTAAGAGCAATTGTAATTTCAAAGTGCAGAGGAGAACAAGTGGTATTTTGCTATATCTGCAACCTACAAAACCTTTGATTTTTATAGGTATCAAAGTCAGAGACAGTGCTAATTCTATAGTAGTTGATAGATTATGTTTGTGATTGTAGGAAATATTAAATTTCAGTTAGAAATGAATACAAACAAAACATAATATATCCCCCATTGTTTACTCCTTGAATTCTATCCATGAAATCTTTTGATCGGATTAAGGTGAACACTTTGGATAGAGTTAGGAAGCACTGCTATAAAATGTAGATGACAATGTGTTGATTCTCTGCTGGGTATTTGTATTTTTATAAAAGACCTTGAGAAAGAGAGAAATAATTTACACACAATAATGAAGTTATAATACTGAAGTTTCAAGGACTGTATAGTCTTCTTTTGTGAGGATGTATCTCTTTTGCTGTAAAAGTAGTATATGTTTTAACCACCATGGCAAACTTGAATTTGAGTGAATGACATCTCTATTGAAATTGTTACATTCGTAGGCTGTAGTCATATTGGCATAATACTGCTAATTCTAAAAACTTCCTGGAGAAGAATTATTCCTCTATTTTTTTCATATCTAGAGTCTTAATCTTTTTGAGTCTGTAACAAATCATTGTCTTTCAATGGAGAATTTTATTTACAGAAAAACCTATAAGTCATAATAAGTTCAACTGTTCAGGATTTTTTTTAAAAGTGTAAATTTAAGGGAGTAGATTTTTAATATATACATTAGGATGAAAGTTAACCCCAAGAGAGTAATTTCAAAAATATTTTGAGGAATGGTAAGAACTTTTAATAAACACACAAAATCCCCACGGTAACATCTTTGCAGGTGACAATATTCATATAAATATATGGGTTTTTTTTTTGTTTTTTTTTTTGAGACAGAGTCTCAAGCTTTCACCCTGGATAGAGTGCTATGGCATCACAGCTCACAGCAACCTCCAATTCCTGGGCTCAAGCGAGTCTCCTGCCTCCACCTCCCAAGTAGCTGGGACTATAGGTGCCCGCCACAACGTCCGGCCATTTTTTGGTTGCTGCTGTCATTGTTGTTTGGCGGGCCGGGGCTGGATTTGAACCCGCCAGCTCAGGTGTACGTGGCTGGCGCCTTAGCCCGCTGAGCCACAGGCGCTGAGCCAATATATGTTTGTTTTTTAAAATTTTTTTTTCATGAGCCATGTTTTATAATTTGAAAGTAAAGAAGCCTTCCCTCTGAACTTCAAATCCCATGATTTTGGCCTCTGCTTTTGCTGCTTCAGAAGGAAATCAGTTCTAGCTCTTCAGACTCCACCACATTCTGAATGAGATGAAGCACTGCTAATGGTAGTGTCCGTTCATATTAGTAACCGATTTAGGGAATTTCCTGAGATTCTGACGTCTGAAGCATGAGGTATTAGCTGAATAGAGACATGAAGACTTGTCTGAATGTGTCATCAGCAGTAATCTTGCTCTCCTCCCCTCTGCCAGTATTTTGTGTAAGTGCATTGAGTCGTTGATGAACTAAGGCTTTTAAGATTTCATTCTTCTCTGCTTACAAATGCCAGAGGAACAAACAGCCTTTAGATGCAAATAAATGCTTTTCCAGCATTCCTGTTTTTCTTCTTCTGCCTCAGGGATTGTTGTTGACTTTGTCAGCTTCTGATGGGAACCAGCAGCCTTGAAATCCCTGGAGATTTTTGCCATACTCTTTCCTCAATGCGACCCCACGTTATCCGAGGTCCAGTGAGGTCAGTCACTACTCTCTTCTCCTGCTAGACAGAACCTGTTCTTGGCAATCTCCCCAGCTTCCAAACTCTGTTCTTCCTCACTGGTGGGGCTGGGGCTGAAAGTGGGGGTGGAAGAATCTGGGTGGGATCTGGAGAGCCTTGTCATGAGCACTCCTCTCACCACCCTGGGTTAGCAAGCTGGCCCTTCCGCCATCTCCACCGTTCCTGTGTTATTAGCTTTTAGAATTCCATAGTTACCTTTCCTGGAAGGAAATTCTGTTAGGATGCCAATTCAATAGTGTTTTTACTATGATAGTTTTAATTTTATAAGTTAAATTGGCGTTGTGAATTAGGCTGGGAATTTTAGTACTTTCATTTAGTATATTCTTACGGAAAGAACACAACACTGTATTTTTCAAGTAAAATTTGAGTTTCCGTAAGTTGTGAATTATAATTCACTTTTCTTTTAGTTAGTCCCAAAGGCATGTATTTTAACCAACTCTTGTGAACTAGGTCGCTAAGGTTATGGATCCTACAATATTGGTTGTCAGACTTTAGAATTTCCTAAAGGCTTGTTAAAACATAATCTCCTGGGCCTCACCTCCAGAGTTCCTCCTGGTTTAGCAGGACTGGGGCAGGGATTGAGAATTTGCAAGCCCAACACGTTCTCAGGTAATGCCATGCTGCCATCCAGAACAGACTGTAAGACCCGTTATCCACAGGTCACAGACCTAAAATTACTGTCAATCTTTGCAATTCTTAATGCCATTTGAATCTCAAATCTTCAAGAGAATGTGAATGGAAATTCCTCTCCTAAAGACACGGCTGTATAGAAGGACATTCACTTATTTATATTTAATTACTTATTTTCAAGCTGGCAATTAGATATTAACTCCACAGTTTGTAATTAAAAAAAAATCTTGCAAGTGGGCAAGAGTAGGCTAGCATTCATGAATTCACATTTTTAATCTGTGCTAAACCAACCCTAGTTCACATTTTAGAGATTGATTTTTTTTTCCCTTCCAGTGATTTGCTTTTGAGCCACCCTTGCTTGGGTCAGGCTCTTCAATAGTTGTAAGAACTAAATTCCCACCAAGTTTGCTACCTTTTTAGTTTGAAATTGATAAGTTTGTTTTGAAGCACTATTGATAAATGGCATCCGGTATGTTCCTGCTGCGGTAGGTAGGAATATGTGATTGATTTTACAGGAGTGCTGAGTGCTTAGCTCTGGAACCTGCCTACACTTTGCCGATGTGTGAATTGAATTTGAATAGGAGATGTCTATTGCTCAGCACAGAGAAGCCTGGAGACTTGGTTAGGGAGGTAAACCAGCATGTGATTGCTTTCCCTTTCTTGAGAAAAAAATGAAATCAAAGCCATACTTTTTTTTTTTATAGTTGGTTCTCATATTCTCATTTTTAGAACAACAAATATTTTTTGGTGACAGTGCAGGTACCTTAGTTCAGTGGTCTCCCTGAAAAATTAATAATTTAAATATTTTGGGTCGAGGAGACATGTATATAAGTGAAAATATCTAGTGTTTGGCTTAATTTATGCAGATTTATGGGTATATCATCTTGTTCCAGGGTTTATACTGGAAACCTCTGCCTAATCCAAAGCACTCACATAGCTAGGGGGGCAGAGTGGCATCAAAAACTGAGGCCAGTACCAGGGAGGACCACCCAGCTATGAAAAGGAATGAAATAGTGTCCTTTGAAGCAACTTGGAAGGATCTGGAGACCATTATGCTAAAGTAAAGTATCTCAAGAATAGAAAAACAAATTCCATATGTTCTCACCTTTCCATGAAACCTCATTATTGGGTATATATGATCACAAAAAGGGGAATAATGGACATAAGAAACTAAGAAATGGGAAGAGTGGGGATGAGGGATCAAAAGCTACCTATTGGGTACAATGTACATTATTTGAGCAGCCAGTACACTAAAATCCCTGATTTCATCACTACACAATTCATCCATGTAATAAGAAAACACTTGTAGCACTTAATCTTTTGAAATAAGTAAATAAAAACATAAATATACACACAAAAACTTAGGCCAGCGGTGAGGACATCAGCCTTGAGTTCAGAGCACGTCTGTGTTATCTGTGAGTTATGCTACTTTGGGCAAATATTCAGTGTTCCATCTACAAAAAGTAGGGAAGCAGTATACGGTGCCCGCAGACCTATCAGGGATAGAAACTCTAAATGTAAACACCTGGTACACCGAAAGCAGCCAATAAAGCAAAGTTTTTATTATAGAGATGGAAATTCCTAAATTTGTTAATAAATCCTAAATTTTCTAACTTCTTCATTTGCCAAAGAGCAGCTATTATATTTGTTTGAGGAAAAAAATTCCTCAGACCTGAAATCATACTCAGGGAAATGACTGTGCCTCCTACTGAGTTTTTATTTAAGGTGATTTATTCCCATTTGTCCTTGTTTGTTGTCTACTGTGTCTGGGAAGACTTGTGATTGGCTAGTTGAATTTTAATAACCACATGAGGACTTTTGTCAGTTTGATAAAATTCTTCAAAGCGACTTTGAAACATGCAATAATTACAAATAGGGTTGCTATCATGAGTCTGGTAAACGTTGAAAGCCTTACCGATGGTACTGAGCACTCGCCAATAAATACTAGGGATTATTGCAACTGATATTTAGAGATTCCATCGTGTATGCTTCCAGAGTGTGTTTTAAAAAGAGAAAGTGCAACTTCTTCCTGAACACCACTTACTAGGTGCGTGCTCAGGATACACGGACCACAGCACTTTCCTCTTACTCCACATTGCCTGCTCGTCTCTCCAACCACGAGGGTCATTTTCCCCATGACAGAGTCCGGCACCAAAGCTGCTGCCTGCGTGGAACTTCCCTACTCTTCCAGGTAACACCCTCAGGGCTCAGTCCACAAAGCCAACCCAAACCTTGCATTTGTTACTCCAGCGTCACCATATTCAAGAGATAGGTTTTGAATACGTACATTTTATCATTACAGAGCCATTTTATTTTCTTTTTATGGTTGACAAATGGTACAAAGAGCATGAAGAAGTTAAACTGCATCCCAATTAAGGCTGCTGTTAAATATTAGGGTAATTTATTTTGCTAGTTTTTAGCCAAGTAAAGCCTGCTGCTCTACTAAGCGTTAGAATGAAAGATTTCTCATCTTTCCGGAGAAGTGTTTGCCTCCCCTTTTCCCATGAGCTTGAAATCAATGTATGTACTCAGGAGTGGGTTAGGAGAAGGAAACCTAAGGTCCCTTACCATCGTCTTCATTAACCTTCACAAACCCTCCCCAAAGGAGCATAAAACTCACTAAAACTCATATCCCGACTGTGCAAACACTGGCAATGTGCAGGCAACGTGCAGACCCTTTTCAAACCAGAGTGATGCCTCTGGGCTCTGGCTAAACAGAGTGAGCACTTGCTACCTTCATTGTTCCTCCTTCTACAACTGTAGTGGGGGAGAGTTTGACCCTAGAATTTGGAAAGACTCCTGGATCCATTTCTGAAAAAAAGTACCTCTAGGGCACAGCAAGTAGGGTTTAATTAATAGAAATGCAATGTAATGCACACATTTTCTGAAATGAAGCATGTCTGTGGCCAACGTTTGCAGTTTTTTCCTGCTGAAAATGGAGAGCAGCCCAGTAGATTGCCTCTGGATGGCTTTTTCCAGGCTTCAAAGAATAAATTTTGCATAGCATCCTGAAGGCACCACAGAAATCGATGCCTGAATGTGATCTCATCCAAAGAGACTTGTGTAAAAAATATGTATCTTTTGTATGCCCTGAATGAAAGCATACCCACTGACCATGGGGACTGGGTGGTATTGTTTCTGGGCTTGATTTAGGTTAGTGTTTTGCAGGGGAGGAATTTGCCAGAGGCTAGCACTTTAAAGGATTTTGAGTTTAAAAAGAGAAAAAAGAAGAAAAAATCAAACTGGACCATTATCCTAATTCTTGTAGGAACTGGATAACTATTTCCTGGCTCTTGTCTAGGAGCAAAGAAGTGAGGCGAATGATCTACTGAGAAGGCCTTTTGTGTTAGAATAAATGAGAAAGAGCCCCTTTCATCAGATTTACTTTTCATGTAGCTTTGCCAGACATTTTTACTTTTTCCCAATGTTAGACTATAAAGCCTAAAGTATCGAGGCTGCCATACTGTCCTGAATATATCCAAACCAGCTCCAGAGGAGTAATTAGTCCTCTTGACTGTTGGTAAATATCTATTAGCAGAGGTTGGCAAATCTTTTGTGTAAAGGGTCAGATAGTCAATAATTTGTAACTGGCAGTAGTTACAGTAGTTGTCTGTAACTATTCAACCTTGCTTTTGTAGCAAAAGATAATTATGTGAACGAAAGGTTGTGGCTATCTTTTCGGTAAAATTTTATTTCAAAAATAGGCAGCAGGCCAACATTGGTCTTGAACTTAAGTTGAAGACCCCTGATTTGGACCATTACTGGCAAATCTGTAAAACATAGACTACATTCAAAGCTTCACTATTCAAAAATAGTTATTATATGTGATTTTTACTTGGAAAACCACCAAACTAGTTTGTTTTCCCTTAAAAAGTTAAAAAAGGTAGAGGGCTTTTGGATCAGTACTCTCTATAGCAGTTGGAAACTGTATATCTTATTTACATTATAAAAAGGCAAATGCCGTATGCCAGTGGCTCTGGGACCAATAGAGGCATAAGCTTCGGACATTGACTGATCTTGGCATATCATTTACAAAGTTTGCAAGCAAGCAAATTCTTTTAGAAGCAGATGATACTAACATGAAGCCAGTGATGATCTAATTCACACACACATTGGAGAAAAACTTATTTCAATTCAAGTTGGGGGAGGGGGCTTGAGGGAGAGGGAAAGGGGGGTTTGGGGTGCTCCCACTTAATGGGCACAATGTGAGGGTATATGGCATACCTTTTGGGTGCGGGACACAAATACAAGAGGGACTCTACCTAACAAATTCAAATATTGTTACCTGGTTGCTTGTGCCCTCACATTAATATGAAATTAAAACGAAAGAAGCAGATGGTGAAACTCAGTTAAGAGCGTTTATCTTCAGGACATTAAGTTTTCTTACCAGACATATAGTTGAATTATTTAAACTATTATTGAGTATTATAGAGTATTTCTTTTTGGTTGGTGAGATAAATAGCTTTGCATGCCGGTCAAAATTAACTGCTTCTATATCTGGAATCCACTTTGCTGTGGTTCAGGTTGTTCTCATTTTCACTCAGTAATTTAACAGAAAAATGGAATGGTGACCTGAATAAGCGACATGCCTACAAGACCTACTGTCACTTTGGCAGAAATGTTTCAAGTGGTCCCATTTCCCTCTCCTGACAGGCCGGGGTTTCACCTACTTCTCCTTACTGCCACTTATGTTTAAAAATGGATTGGTAATCAATTCTTTTTCTCTAGTTTCTACTCCCAACTTTATGCTCATAAAATAACACACAGTAAGTAATCTATGTAGTTCTCTAGCCCTGGTTACAGTCTTAGTACAAGACTTAGAAATAGCATCGCCAGATTTAGCAAATTAGAATATAGGAGGCCCAGTTAAAGTGGAATTTCGAAAAACAACAAATAATTTTTCAGTGTAAGTATGTAACACAAACTATTTAAGACATACAAAAATACTGATCACAAATATTTGACCAGACAAAATTACACTAAAAACGTACTTGGTGTTTATCTGAAATTAAAATTTAACTAGGCACCCTTAATATACAGAAGCATGCTCTAGTCAATGAACTTTCCACTAGATAATGATATTTTATATTGGACAGGGGACTAAAATTAAAAACTGCAAATGCTTCTGGTAGACAATCCTCATGGGTGAATCTGTCCAGGTCGAATGCCTTCCCCTATGCCATGCTGTTAGCTGTGTGAGATTTGGGTTAAGTGGGCAAAGCATTTCTTTAATCCGGCTGTGCGAAGCATGCTTTTGCTGTGTTGGGGGGTATGTTTTCTTAATTCATTAAAAGTAGGAAAAATGTAAAATGACTGTTTGAGTTTATTCTCTAATTGAATGATAAAGTTTTTGTTTGTTTGTTTTTCATTCTAAGTTTTATAGTACACTATTTGGAAATTAGAACCCCCCCAAAAAAAAGAAAGAAAGAAAGACAAGGAAGAAAGATGCTAAGATTCACCCCTACTTTCATAATCCAGAGAAAACCACTGCAAACAATTTGAGATTTATCACCCAGCCTTTTATACGTGTGATAAGTAGAGCAGATCAGATGTGTTGCGTATTCTAAAGCACTTTACCTCTGAAATATCATCTTTACTTTTTGTTTATAGATAAGCAGGCTGGATTCCTCTCTCTGCATATTTTGGGAAGTTCAAGGCTCCCAGAATATTTGAAAAGATCCACCCAAAGCAAAAGCAAGCGCGGTTTCTCCCACCTCTCGCTCGCCAGCCGCCTTCGCTGGCTCCCCGGTCACCGTCTCCTTGTCTCATTCTCTTCGTGTCTCTTCACGTCACACTCGCAATTGTCCCACATGCTGCACCCCCGGCTACCACTAACACACTAACACATAACTGTGTGGACGGCGCTGACGGGTGGAGAGTTAGTGGAGGTGGGCTGCAGCGTAGCACCGGATGGGAAGTAACCGAATGTGGAGTCCGGATATCCTGTCCTAGAGACTCACTTGGCATCAGCCTCAGGGATGCTTTTTCACTTGGACTGTGGCCCCCAGCCATAGACCCCTTCCCGGGGTCCCTCTTCTCCCCATTTTAGAGCACCAGCAGATCCTCCCTGGTTGCCTTCTCTTCCCCCACCTTTCTCAGATTCTAAACCAAAAATCTATATTTTATTTTATCATGCAGAATTGTAGAATTCTTGTTCAACCTCCTTTCCTGTTTTGGGCTTTCCCAGAGGTCTTAAACTTTGTCAGATGGAAGATTTATATGTTTATGTGAGTATATAAACTCTACCGTCTCCCCAGAAATTCCAGAAAACCCTAAACTTTCTTCTCTCATCACAGAAAAGAAAATGAGATTGGCAACTGATCAGAACTTAATAATTTCATACTGTGTTAATTTTATACTTTGAATGTCTATATTCTTATTCTTCTTATTATTTTTAATTGTTGGGGATTTATTGAGATACAAAGAATCAGGTTACAATGATTGCATTTGTTAGGTAAAGTACCTCTTATAATTGTGTCTCACCCCCAAAAGGTGTGTCACACACTGTGATCCCCCACCCCCTCCCTCCTTCCCTCTCTCTGCTCTCTCCTTCCCCCACCTCCCTCCCTCCCTCCTTCCCTCTTTAGGATCTCTCCTTCCCCCATCCCCCTCCCTCCTTCCCTCTCTCAGTTCTCCCCTTCCCCCATCCCCCTCCCTCCTTCACTCTCAGTTCTCCCCTTCCTCCATCCCCCTCCCTCCTTCTCTCTCTCAGTTCTCCCCTTCCTCCATCCCCCTCCCTCCTTCTCTCTCTCTGTTCTTTCCTTCCCCCATCCCCCTCCCTCCTTCATTCTGTTCTCCCCTTCCCCCATCCCCCTCCCTCCTTCCTTCTCTCTGTTCTTTCCTTCCCCCCTCCCCCGCCGGCCGTCCCTCATTCTGCGCTCGCCATCCCCCCACCCCGGGCCGCCGGCCCGGGGGTGGGCCCGGGCCCCCGGGCCCCGCCCCCCGCGGGGGGTCGGGGGGGGCCGGGGGCGGCGGCGGGGGG
>CAUYRH010053907.1:0-49486 GCA_963574655.1 Perodicticus potto | reverse complement strand
TCCCGTGCAATAAATGGGTTGTAGCCTTCACTATAAAAATATAAATTTGCCTCATATTAGGGATGTATACATTGGATACTTTTTCTTCCATTCTAGAGCTACTTTGCTAAGGAGAACCTGATCCAGCTCCATCCATGTAAATATGAAAGAAGAAAAGTCACCATCTTTCTTTAAGGCTGCATAATATTCCATGGTATACATGTACCACAGTTTATTAATCCGTTCATGTGTCGATGAGCACTTGGGCTTCTTCCATGACTTAGCAATTGTGAATTGGGCTGCAATAAACAATCTGGTACAGATATCTTTGTTGTAATGTGTTTTTTGGTCATCTGGATGGGAGTCTACCTAACAAAGGTAGTGAAAGATCTCTATAAAGAGAACTATGAAACTCTAAGAAAAGAAATCCCTGAACATGTCAACGAATGGAAAAACATACCATGTTCATGGGTGGGAAAAATCAATATTGTCAAAATGTCCATACTTCCCAAAGCAATATACAATTTCAATGCAATGCCTATTAAAGCTCCACTGTCATATTTTAAAGACCTTGAAAAAATATTGCTTCGTTTTATATGGAATCAGAAAAAACCTTGAATAGCCAAGACATTACTTACAAATAAAAACAAAGCAGGAGGGATCACGCCACCAGACCTGAGACTACTATAAATCAATAGTGATCAAAACAGCATGGTACTGGAACAAAAACAGAGAGGTAGATATTTGGAACAGAATAGGGAGCCTGGTTTTAGTAACTTTGTCCTGGAAGTTGACTGTCAGCCAGGTCTGCTTCTGGTTGATTACAGAGGCAAAACACACTAGAGGGTGCCGCAGCCCTGCCCCTTTGATGTAAATTAGGACTCATTTGAATGTGAAGTCTCCACCCGAGGTGAACGTGGACATAGTAAGCATGTCTGCTGACTACACACGCACACACCCTCTCTTCTGAACATTCATAGCTCCTCCTACAACCTGTGGAATTTGTATATTGGCCCACCCAGCATGTCTCCTACCCTGCCCCGCAGAGTGCCTGCCTTGGGGCTTTGCAGAATGTTGGGCTTCCCAGACTGCAGCTGCAGCCCTCCTTAGGAAATAATGTTCTCCTTTCCAAATGTATAGATATCAGGATTTTCTTTTCTTTCTTTCTTTTTTTTGGGGGGGGTTTATGTACTTTGTATTAAAATAAGTTGTAAGAGAAAAATACATAACAGCAGGATACATAACAGCAGAAATAGTAGCACAATCAATAGAAGAAAGACTTCGGAGAAATTATTGTTAAATGAGTGGACAGCTTGTATGTGTGAAAAAGACTGTGTGACTTGGAGTCTAAGCAATTCAAAGGCAACACATAGATAACTGGAATTTATGAAGTAGATCTGGAAAATGGAAATAGACAATAAAAATTAAATAATTTCTGGCTTGGCACCTGTAGCAGAGTGGTTACAGCGTCAGTGACATACACTGAGGGTAGTGGGTTAGAACCCAGCCCAGGCCAGCTAAACAACAATTACGACTGCAACAAGAAAATAGCTGGGCATTGTGGTGGGCGCCTGAGGCAAGAGAATCGCTTAAGCCTAAGAGATGGAGGTGGCTGTGAGCTGTGAAGCCAGGACACTCTACCAAGGGTGACATAGTGAGACTCTGTCTCTAAAAAAAAAATTTCTCTATCTCTTTCTGTCTATTTTTGGACATATTATAACATAAGACGTAAACTTTCAGAATGGAAGGTGAAACATTTAATAGGAAAATACAGTAAAAAATTAAAAAAAACAGATTATATTTGTAATAGTAACAAAAAGGATCACATACTTAAAATAGTGTATATTTAACACGAAATGAAGTAGGTATAAATGTGAATAAAACTAAAAAGGTTTTAGGATGCAAAAGGCAAACAAAATTCATGAAAAATCATACTTTGTTTTTAGAAAAGAAGATCAATCAACAAAAATATAAAATTCTAAGTAAATATACATTTAATACTATCCCGATAAAATCATCAAAATGTTTTTAAAAATGTGATCTACTAACTCTGAAGTTTATTAATTTATTGTGATGGATAAAACAATTTTAGGGATATTTTCAAGAAAGAAAGAAAGATGACTAAGCCAAAGCGATATTAAAGCATTCTAAAAATAAATAAATGTATTTTATTATTTTTTATTTTAATAGAGTTCAGGAGTACATGTTTAATTTCATCATACTACACAGAGGTGGAATCTGGGCTTTTGGTTTACCAGTCACCTGTACAGTGTACCTCGTACCCACAGGTAATGATTTATCCTTCATCCCCTCCCACCCTCCTGCTCTGAGTCTCCAGTGTCCGTTATACCACAGCGGGGGCCCTGGTGCAGCCCTCCTTTAGCTCCCTCTTATAAGTGGGAACATGCAGCATTTATCTTTTGTTCCTGAGTAACTTTCATCAGGATAATGGCCTCTAGTTTTACCCAGGTTGCTGCAAATGACTTTATTTCATTCTTCTCACTGGGCAGTCCTCCACGGTGTGTGCAGGAACACAGGACACATTTTCTTTACCCAATCCTCAATTGATTCATGCTTAGGTTGATTTCATATCTTTGCAATTATGAACCGTGTTGCAATAGATATGCTGATGCAATGTGGCATCTTTGTGATGGAAAGATTTCTTTTCCTTTGGGTGGGATGGCAGGATCAAACGGTCCATCGACTTTCAGATCTTTGAGAAATCTCCATCCTAATCTCCACAAGGGTTTTACTGAATTATGTTCCCACTGACAGTCTATAACTGTTTCCTTTTCACTGTACCTATTGTTTTATGATTTTATTAATGGCTGTTTTAATTGGAGTAAGATGGTATCTCATTGGGATTTTAATTTGCATTTCTGTGATTCTTTTATTTTTATTTTTTTATTTCAAATTAATATGAGGGTGAAAATGTTTAGGTTATATTGTTCTCACTTCCAAGGTAAAGTTCAAGTAGAAGAACCCTTCACTCAGGGGGTGCGCTGAACACCCCTGAGTTGTGCACATTAGGTGAGATCCCACCAGTTGCCCTCCTCCCGCCACCAGCCCTCTCCCCTTCCCCTCCCCTCTCCCAGCTCACCCCTGATATCAGGATTTTCTAAGTTCACAGGTCCACACCCTTCAGCTGGCCTGTGCCCCTGGGGCTGGTTGGGGGAGCAGACGTGACTGCATGGTTCAGCAACAAGGTTCTGCAAACTTCAGAACTCAAATAGTATCACACACAGAACACAGGCTCTTGGTTCTGAAAGGTTGGGAAACACTGTCATTACTCTGGAGGTGGGAGGGCTTCAAGTACATCGGGCAGGGAGCCCTGCACCCCAGTTTTTCTGGGGGGGGCAGTAAGTGAGTCTTCTCGACCCCTCCGTCTCTCCCAGTGACAGTGAACACAGCTGTCTATGGGGAGGACACTGTACTCACCCACACAGCATGCTGTGCGCCTGCCCTGGCTTATCAGGTTCACGACTTTGCACATTTACAAGTGCTCAGTAATATTTGCTAAAACACATGGATGATTTAGTTGTTTATTTTACCAGATTGGTAAACAGCTCAGTCAATAGAATTTAGGAGTGGAGAATGAAGCCCCCTCCAGCTGCAGCCTCCCAGCACCTCCCCCATGTTGTACCCAGCATGAGTGGAATTACAGAGAAAATGACAGCACACCAAGTTCAAATTAGGTATGGGGTCACACCCCAAATTCTCAGCCCCCTATAACAAAGGAAGGGAATTTTTATACCTTTTCTCAGTTGAGGGCAGAGGGAGGGAGGTGGAATCTTTGCAAGGTTAGATTTACAGGGTTAGGGGTTGGTTAGTTACCAGGGGAACCGAGGATGGGAATGCATTTCACAAGGGTCTGTGGTAACTCTGGGCTAATCCCCTGTCTCCAAGAATATGTTTGTTTAACAGCCCATTTCTGCAAGGCCTAAGTGCTGAAGGGGAGAAGGAAAGAAAGAGCAAATTGGGGTCCGTTTGGCCTTTCACCCAGAGGCAGCTGCAGTCACTAGCTCCTTGGGCTCCATTCCTGCTCAGTAGCAGCACATAAAGGGCCATATATTCACACCTGTGCCTGAGAGAATGAAAATCGTACATGAGTCCTATTCTGCTGCTGGTGTTTCTGTCCATCCAGCGCACCTGGCAAATGGGTCCCCATGAGCAGCAGGAGATCCGCCCCTTCCACTAACAGCTGCCTGGACCCACAGTGAATGGACGCACTGCGTCTGCTTAACCAGTCCCCCAGCAGCACTTTCTAGCCACTGCTGTGTCAAGCCACAGAGCAGGCCTGGTGCCTGGAGGCTCTTCCTGAGATACTCACTGGCACAGTTGAAGTTGTTGGGTCAGAGGCCAGGTGCACTTAAGATACTGGTGCCACGGCAGCACCTGTGGCTCAAGGAGTAGGGCGCCAGCCCCGTATACTGGACGTGGTGGGTTCAAACCCAGCCCCGGCCAAAAACAGCCAAAAAAACAGATACTGGTACCAAAGTGCTTTCCAAAGAGAATGTCCCAATGTGTGGGTCCCCATGCACACTACCGCAGGGCCCATCCCCAGTTCTTGGCCAGCTGGGACAGTGCTTCCCTCAAATTTGGTGTTTTTGATGATAGTTTGAAAACCAAGTTTTGAAAATGGTCTCTCTTTAAGGAATTCAAATTTCTTCAAACTACTAGTGTTCTGTGTGCATTTCAAGTGTGATAACAGCTGATTCCTTCAGCCACTGACCAGCATATGTGGGTCATTTCAAAAGTTTTGAGATACATAAAACTCAAGAAATGTCAAATCCTCACAGATGGAAACAAATGAAGCCTTCCCAGCAGCGCTGATAAGCCCAGTTGAAACCTGCCCGGTGACGCTGAGGGGATGCTGACAACTGTGTGTCTTGGAAGTGAAATAACGGACGTTAGCACAGTCCATCTCAGTAAGTAAGTGCTATTCCTTTCCCCCTTGAAGCAGCTGCAATCTGTCTGAGGCTAATTATCTGCGGCTGTCTTCCAGAAAATGCAAAAATATGACTAAGGTGTGTTGCGGATGGCTGTGGGATGGGGCCCCACTCTCACTGAACCCATACTTGATGGGGCTTCTGGTCCTCACAGTGGGTGGGACCCAGAAGGCTAGAAGGGCTTTCTTGTGTTCTCCTTTTGCATGGGAGAGCTGCATTAGACTTAGCCTCTGCTTGCCTTCTCTGGGGCTCACCACATCAACTCTGGGGACTAGGTGCTTTTATTGGAAGCAAGAGGTTTAGGTCAGACCATTTGGAAGCATCTTCTTGATGCACATGTCTGTGCATGTACCACACATGTACACATCTGTACACATGTCTGCATATGTACACATCTGTACACACATCTGGACATGTACATGTCTGCATACATGTGTACATGTATACACATCTATGCATATAGCTGCAAGTGTAAATGTCTGTGCATGTGTACACAGCTGGGCACGTATCTGCATGTGTACACGTCTGTGCATGCTCCTGCATGTGTACATGTCTGTGCATGTACCCACACGTGTACACATCTCTGCATGCATCTGCATGTATACACGTCTGTGCAAACACCTGCATGTGTACACGTCTGTGCACGCTCCTGCATGTGTACACGTCTATGCATATAACTGCATGTGTACACATCTGTGCATGCTCCTGCATGTGTACACGTCTGTGCATGTACCCACACGTGTACACATCTCTGCATGCATCTGCATGTATACACATCTGTGCAAACACCTGCATGTGTACACGTCTGTGCATGCTCCTGCATGTGTACACGTCTATGCATATAACTGCATGTGTACACATCTGTGCATGCTCCTGCATGTATACACGTCTATGCATATATCTGCATGCGTACAGGTCTGTGCATGTACCCACACATGTACACATCTGTACATATATCTGCATGTGTGCACATTGCTGTATAGATGAGTAAAAATATGGCTACAAATGAACCCTGTGGGAACATGTAAAATATCTGCAGGGATCTCATTTAAGCTTCCACCTATGTGTCAGGTTTTGACTATCCATCTGAAAGGTTTCCAGGCTATTTTCAGATTATTCAAGTTAGGAAGTAAAACTGGAAGGAAAGTCATGTACATGCCCCATACATTATTAATACAGTATAGAAAACCCCCAAAAGCAATAAGATCTTTGGAAAAGTAATTTTAACTTTGATGTGGCCACATAGATTTTAGAGGGGAGACAGGGTCATTCCACACCAAGTTCCTTGAGCTTTCAAACGAGGCAGAGAAATTTATAATGAAGTCCAGAGGAAATAATTTTGACAGGTACAAACCTGCATTTTCCTGATTATTTGGCAGACCTCTTCCTGAAGAATAAAATGTTTGGTAAAAGCTTTTCTTGTAAGCGTTCCCAGTAGTGTGGGAAATTCCTGAATGACAGCTGTGAGTCCTGCTACCTCTCTGCACAGAGGTTGGGGGCGCTGGAGTCACAGGACTGCTGCTCCGGCCCTGTCCCAGGAGGATGTGGCCACCCTGCATTCCTCTCCCAACTGTCCCAGGGACAAGGGGTGTGACAGGCTGCCGTCTGTTCCTAAAAATGTTTGGCTTTTGAAACTTTGATGTTTATAACACACTTCATGTAGACCAAGTGGTGATTTTACAGAAGCACAGCACTGCCCCAGCACATGTACACAGAACATACATGTTTCCCGTACTAGAGTAACAAATTACCGCAAACTTGGCGGCTGTAACCACTGACATTATTCTCTCACAATGCTGGATTCCAGAACCCGGCAATCGATGAGTTGGCAGGGCCAGGCTCCTTTTGAAGGCTGCAGGGCAGACCCTCCCATCTCCCCCACTTCTGGTGTCTCCCTGTGTCCTGGGCTTGTGGCTGCTTCGCTCCAGCCTCTGCTGTGTCCTCACAGGGCCTTTGTCCCTGTGTGTTCTGTTCCATTGTGTTTGTCTCTTTCCTTCTCTAAGGACACCAGTCATTGGATTTAGGGCACAGCACAGCCTACTACGTTATGACCTCATCTTAACTAATTACATGTGCAATAACCTTATTTCCAAGGAAGATCAAATATCCAAGTATATTTCATTTGATATGAATTTTGGGACGACACTAATCAGTCCACTATACTAAATAAATAAACTATTTAGTTTAGAGACTTACAAACTAGGAAAACTAGTTTACATTTCCTTGAAATTGAGGAATCATGTGGTTTTGAATTGTGTTGCCTCACTGTGACGTGTGACTTTGATCCAGCAGAAGCTGCTAACGCACAGCCCATTGGAGAAGCCAGACGGTCGCGGGAGCTGTGAACAGGGAGTCAGTCAGTACCGATTTCTCTGTCCTCAGAGGCCCTGGACAGTGAACGTCCTAGACACGACCTTCACATGGGCCCCTGTTAGTTCCTCCTGACTTTATGCTCTGGCTGCCTTTAACTAGAGGCAGTGCAGCCTGTCGGCTCCCTTGTGGCCGCTGAATCCCTCCAGAGAACGTATTTTCTGTCGGTGTGGGGCTGGCTCCTGAGAAAAATGCATTCCAGTATCTGGGAGCTCCACTGGAATTTAAAAAACAAGTCAGCTGTGTAAAAGTTACAATAATACAGAGTTTCTGTATGTACATGTACACACGCATAAAACCAGAAAAACTTACTTGTAGAGAGGGGAAAGGGAACTTTGGATTTATTTGCAATGTTTAATTTTTGGAATAAATTTAATTTTTTTTGAACTGTCTAAGCAATAAACCTATACGGTGTAAAGTCAAGTTACATCACTGGGCTATTTAGTAAAACCAGCAGTGGCTGCCCTGACACCTCTCACTTTTGATTCTCGCGCCTGAGAAGAAACCTCCTGATCTTTGATATTTAAGTCCCTGTGTCCAAGGCTGGGCTTGTGCTGCCTCTTTAGATTGTTGTGTTTGGGGTATTACCTAATGATTTCCACTGAGTAAGAGCTTTTGATGATTTTGTCTTTTGGGGGGTCTTTTCACCTGGAACTTGTATTGTTTGAATGTTGGACCCTCCTAGGATAATCACCTAATTTCTTTGCTTTATTTTTTTTTCCTAGTTTTAAATCTCTTTCTATTCACCTTTTTGGATACATCCCTAATTTTACTTTTCTGTGCTCTGGGTATTTTTCTTTAACTCTGCTATTATGGTTTTAATTTCTAAGAGCTCTCCTGGGTCACCTGCACCTTCTGCCCTTCCCGAGGGAGCAGCCTCTGTCCTCACTGAGGATATTGACTGTAGTTATGAACAGGGTTCTGTTTTGACCCTGCACTGTGCCTGCTTGCTTTGAGCTTCTTTTCCCTTTACTGGTTTGGTCTCTAGTCTCGGGATTCTTCTTCTTGGACTGGTGGTTTGTGGCTGTCCCCTGGTGTTTAGGAGTGAAGCCCGGGGCGGTAATTGAACCTCTTGGGGGAGCCTTTCTGCCTGTTCGGCTCCAGGGACCCGTGGTGAGACCTGCTCATTCAACTGGGAAGAACTGGGAAGCTCCAGGGGTCACCTCCGGTCTTTGTTCCTGGGCAGGGTCTCCCCAGAGAGGAGGCCTCGGCCCCTTCTTCTTGGGTGTCTTAGTCAGTTCTGGTCAACACAGCCTGGGTGGCTTTAACAACAGAAATTGGTTTTCTTTCCGTTCTGGAGGCTGGAAGTCCAAGATCAAGGAACTGAAGCCTCCCTTCCAGGCTTGCCGATGAACTTCCCCACCCGGTGCCCAAGCGGCCTCTCCCTGTGCACACACAGACCCATCCTCTACCAAGGACACCAGTCCTGGTGGACCGGCACCTGCCCCTGCCTTATGAACTCACTTAACCTTAATTATCTTAAAATCCCCATCTCCAAGTGCACATGGTGGTTAGGACTCCCACCTGTAGTTTGGGGGTGCACAGTCCCGTCTGTGTCATGGGTGTGAGTCGGCTCAGCGTTCAGGGAGCCAGGTGCAGTTGAAGGAATGTCCACTCTCTCACGACACCTCGTGCCCAGTGCCTCCTTCATTCCCACTTTCAGGTGGGTCTCGAGTCTGGAGCCTTCCTGGTTCTGCCCCCCCTAAAAAGTAGCTCCCTGTTTTCCCTTGGGGTAGGGGGTGGGCCTGGGCGGCTCCTGCTGGCAGGTGCACCCCGAGCTCACCCTGATAGCAGTGGGGCTCCCTCCTCTGCTGCAGGGATTTGGACCGTGCCCCTCCCTGAAGGCTCAGGCTGTTCTGCCCAGTGCCTCCTGCAGCTGACCTTGTTGGCCAGCTGTGGCATTTTCTTTGTCCCTGTGGGGCTTTCTCTTTGCTGTGCCGACGTTGTCACTTTCTGGGTTTGGGGCAGGAACAGAGGAAACAGTCAGTGATTGATCTGGAGGTCTAGCCCGGGTCCCCTCGTCCCTGAGAGCAGTGAGGGCTCCGTGCACCAGGGAGAGGCACACCTGTGCGGAGGGAGGCGCCTGTGATGCTGTCGATGTAGCCATTTCATTTCTGTGACCTGAGAGAGCAGGGTCTCCCTCGTGCGACCTTATCCATTACAGTGCTCATCGTGTGGGATATCTTTTCTTCTTCTTCTTTTTTTTTTTTTTGGTATCTTTTCTTCTTGCAGAAAACCTTGCACGTTTGGCTCTCAGGACAAGGCTGAAATTCAAATAGCACTGATGAGTTTATTTAATCTGAATCCAGTGAAATATTATGTGGAAATCAGTGCCACTGAGGTCCAGGGAATTCTGAGTGATGGAACTTGATGTGCGCTTTGTTTCTGAATGAATGGAATCTAGAAAAATTAAACAGAGAAACAGCATTCTGGTCTGATTCTGTGTTACCCTCTGCTATAGATATTGTGACTCAATTCAACATATCCTTTCCTCTCTTTGTATATATTTCCAGGTGTCTGTCTTTATCTGACAAGAGTTTTTCATGTCGTTGCTTTGAGCTGATACTCTGTTCTGCCTAAAATCCAACAATACCCCTTCTTCTTCCTGCTCCTTTCTGTTGTTCAGACTGGTATTTTGACCTTACTACCTTGCCTCATCAATATTCAAATAATAAAGGTACCCAAGTGGGGATCCTTCTAATTGCTTCCTTAAACTTTTATGGATAATGCGTATGAATCGAGCAAAGCCCCAGGGGTGAACAGCCTCTGCTTTACTGTACCCCATCCTACAATGAGCCTAATGAATGCCAGAGTCCGTAAAACAGCCGTGCGCACCTCATAAAACTTGGGAAGGCAGCACATCCCGCCGGTGCCATTGGTTGTCATGGTTACTGTTTGAGGAGCACTCTATCATCTATTCCCACCCCCTCCTCTTCCTGCCAGGGGAGGATCCAGGGTCTGTTGAATGCCTGGCCCTTAGATGAAGGTCTCGGACAACCTACGTGGTCATGGGACACCTCGGGGAGGGTGCAGCGTTGGGCGAGAGGAGTTAGTGACAGCACTGGGGAGGTGGGGGGCAGAGGGAAGTTTGCTGATGGTTCAGAGCTGGCCTCAGGGGCCACTGGTGGAGCAAAGGGGGAAGGAAAAGCTCAGTGTTGAGACACCCCAAGTTCTCTCCCTCAGGAGACTGAGTGCCCTAGTGGACCCCTACTTGGGAAGTACAGGGACACTAATGCCAACTGTGCCCAGACAGCCATTTCTATCAGAGCTTCTGAGTGAGGCAACAGCTCCCAGTGCTGGGAAGGGTATAGGACAGGGGCAGGTGACAATCTAGGGGACGCCAGGGAAGAGGCTCAGCCTGGGAGCAAGGCCAGACTTGGGGGCTGCACCTGCTGAGGCCCTGACTCCTCTGCCTCCTGCCCTGGGCACCGTCCTGGCCTCACCCGAGACCCCCACTCACCATTCTCTCCATTGTCCCCCTCACGCCTGTCTCCCTGGTGTCCGCCAGGTGAAGGTGCTGGCTTCTTCCCTCTGCGTTTTTCATTTCCACTGTGCTGATCATGTGGAGGTTTGTTGATGTGACCCATTTGGAAAAATACTGGAAACCCAGAAAAATAGGCTGAGGAGGGGGAATTGTTACTGAAGGCCAAACACAAGGAAGCGAAGTCTGGCTTGTGGGTCGCTGGCCTCGGGGGGTTCCAGGGAGGACCTTCAGAGTCCAGATCATGCTGCGTGGCCTTAGTGTGCCAGCCTGTTCGTTCGCTTTTCTGTTGGCATCCTTGCTTGGGTAGTGCTCGGTCTGAATGTCAGCAGGAGGCAGCGTCGTTGCTCGGGCAGAGGCCGTGAGAACCCAGGCTTGGGTGGCTGGATTCCCAGACCTGGGTTTGCATTTGGGTCTCGCCCTTCACTACCCCGAGACTAGGCTGGACCCCTGCAGCTCTGAGCCTCAGTGTAGGAAAGTGGGGCAGGGCGACCGGGGCTGTGGAGCACTCAGCAGGACACTGGACGCTGGCCAGCCCCCATGAATCATTTGCTGCTGCTGTTGGTCTTAAAGTTGGGATTGCATCATAACTTTGACCTTGGGTTTGCACTGCAAGTTTGATGACACATCGGGAGCACGAGGAGAGAACAAGGGCCTCTTCCCCAGAGCTGTGTGGGAGATTAACAAGAAAGGGCTTTGAGGCCATTTGGCATAAAACACTCCTGTGAAAGGCGATGCTCCTCTGGCCCATTTGTTCTGGGTGGGGGAAGGGGAAGCAGCCTGGTGTTTCTTCTGCAGAGACCCCACGCACACCAGCTGGCACATCTGAGGGGCTGAGCTGCCCAGCAATGCGCTGACGTTCCTCCCTGGGGGAGGGCACTGAGGGGTGCTGTAGGCAGTGCCATGGAGAAGCTCAGAGCGGGGTGCCCTCTGGCAGAGGTTGGGGTGGGAGAGGACAGGAAGACAGTGAGGCGCGGCCACATCGTGGGAGGGAGCAGAGCCATTGCTGGTCAGTCTCCACTCCTGCACTAACTCCCAGGGATCACATGGACAACAGCCTCTGGGCCCAGGCAGGTTCCCGGCGCCACAAACCTCAAGTTCTTCTGCTGACCTCCATGCAGGGCACTAAATTTAAATTAACTACATAGGCACATGTGGCCATTAAATTTAATTAAAATAAAAATCCTATTCCTAAAATGTACCAGCCACCTTTCTTGTGCTTAAAAGCCACAGGCAACCAGTGGCTGCCATTCTGGATGGCGCGATGACAGACCCCCACCATCACCATCGCTGAGGGCTCTGCTAGGCAGTGTTGGATGAAAAGGTCCATGTTTATTGCTGCGATGAGTCTGTGGCTTTTTGAAAGCTCCCCCCATTCTTACAGAAGGCAGACCTTTCTATCCAGGGACCGAGGCTGTCACCTGGTCCCCCACTGGGCACTGACTGTCCACTCCCTGAGAGCTCATCATAGGGTCCAGGCCCAGGGCTGGGGTGGAATCTGCTTTGTCCCTTGCAGGCAGGAAAGTGGTATAAACTTTTGTCTTAAATTTGGTTCTGTAAAATGTCATCTAACACTAATTGAAAGAGAGATAGTGTTTCTATTTCCCTAAAATTGGTGTATGTATTTGTTCCCTATAGTTGCTGTAACAAATTACCCAAAATTTTGTGGCTTAAAACAACATTCGTTTATGATCTTATAGTTATGGGGCTCAGAAACCTGAAGTCATTCTCCTCGAGCCCAGAGGTGCTGGCGGGCACCGCCCCAAGGGGCCTCGGGAGGTGCGGGGGGAGTCTGTCTCCCAGCCTGTGCCCCCACTGAACTGCCTTCCCTGGGGACTGTGGCTCTGCATGCCGCCTCTACCTTCACAACAAGCAGCACAGCATCAGGCCACAGTCCTTGCATCACTTTTTCCTTTTGTCACAAATGTCCCTTTGTGTCCCTCTGGGGTGACTCCTTGGGAACAACCCCCGCCCCCACAGTATCTCCCATCCCCCCATGGGGCTAGCTTAACACTGCCTTGGGTTCATGTGGCCGTGATTCTCCCAGCGATGGCAGAGAAGGCAGAGAGAAGGCAGAAATACACAAGCAGTTTTTAAGGCTCCTCACATTAAGTTTGATAGTTTCCCATTGGTCAGAGGCAGCTACAAAGTTGCAGGGCAAAGGGGAGGATACGAGGTGACCATTGCTCTAACTGACGTGCCACTGTGGTTGCCGGAGCGGGGGCCAACCCAAGCCCTGCTTCTGCTGCTTGCCTGTAGCTGGAGACAAGTCACCTCTCTGAGGCTTCGTTTCTTCATTTGTTACGTGAAATACTAAACATGTGTCGTAGAGGTGTGAGGATTCAGTGAAATAATGCACTTAGAATGCTCAGTAAAAGCCTGGGAACATGATTAAAATCAAATAAATATCAGCTACTATGATTCCCCTAGGTAAGAGTTATGATAATAGTAGTGGCAATTATTGTTTTTATCTGTAGTCACCATCAGAGCCGTTTTGTTGTTGAAGTTCTCTATTCTGCTCCCTTATGATGAGCGAGAACACACCAGAATTTGAACTCTGGAAGCACCGGACTTGAAATTCCCACGTGATCCTAAGTCAAACAGTAGGGAAGAAGGATTAGCCCACGGAGCTGTATACACACGTCCATGCAGCTCTAAAGAGGCGCGAGTTCTTTCCCTTTAAAACTAAATCGAATTTTGCAGCTTCAGAGTGGAATTAGTGTGATTTTAATAGTGAATTTGTAATTGGCTTTAACTATCCTGTATTAAAAGTGATTACTGTTGGTGTTGGTCTCTAGAATGGAAATGCAGGGGGTCGGCCTGGCTTAAAGCAGCAGCACTAGCGACTCTCCTCTTCTGCAAGCAGATGTCAGCTGAAAAAAAGACGTGGCATTAAGTTGGAAGCTGTGCAAAGTCTAAATGAATAGAACAAAATCCTTGCAAATAATGAAGGTTTTTGAACTTTAATTTAGCATTAAATTACTGTGATGAAATGCCCCAAATTAAGAGGCTTTGGAGATTCTGTTGTTTCTTAACTCAGAAAAAAGTAGAATGAATATGTATGAAACTGGTGAGAACCATGTGGGGCTTGCAAAATTTCAAAACAATGTTTCTGGAAACTGTTTTTAGCTGGGTGGCGTTGTTGCAGGTAAGGCTGGCAAGGCTGGAACTTGTACTTTGCAATGTGCCTTCCTGTCACTTTGCCCCAGGCCCAGAGAGCTGCTGAAGAGACTCCTCCCCCTCCTCACACCTCTCTTCCAGTCCTCAAGGGTTTTCTATAGAAAGCCGAAAAGTGCTTCTTGACAACTTTAAATCACTTTTATCTCTGTGACATATGGGCTTTGGATGGTTTCCTAGAGAAATACTTGAAAATATAAGTGCTTTCCCCAAATCTCCCAAATCCATGGTTTTCAAATGTCTTTTTCATTGAGTGACAACCCGTGAACCCCTGGGTTCTTTAACCGTTGGGATGGCGTTATCCCTGGAGAAATAGAGTTTTAGCTTCAAGGTGGTTTATTTTTAAAAATTACAAAGATTGGCTAATTTAACAGTTATTTTGTTTTAGTCTGGAAGGCTCCATGGCTGCCATTTATCATTGAAAACTGAGACCCATTCATATAAAGCTGCAGGAGCAGCTGTGCTGTGTGGGCTGTGTCCCTGACTCCAAGAGCCTCAGTCTTCACAACTGCAAAGTGGGGAGAAGGGGACTAACCCCATATGGGTGTTCTGAGCCATGGTCATGTTCTAAGCTATGGGTTATGTTCTGAGTTATGGTTTATGACTTAGGGTTATGTTATGAGTTAGGTGTTGCCAAGAGACAGTGTGAGGACTCTGGGGTGGTGAAGCACTAATCCAGGGTCAGCTTGCTCCGATCATACTTTTCTTGCACCATCCTGTTCTGACAGTGGCTGGCCCAGGAAGCACTTAGGAAACAGTGTGTTCTGTTTTTTTGTTTTTTTTTTGAGACAGAGCCTCAAGCTGTCACCCTGGATAGAGTGCTGTGGCATCACAGCTCACAGCAACCTCCAATTCCTGGGCTCAAGCGAGTCTCCCGCCTCTGCCTCCCAAGTAGCTGGGACTACAGGTGCCCGCAACAACTCCCCAGCCATTTTTTGTTTGCAGCCGTCATTGTTTGGCGGGCCCGGGCTGGATTCGAACCCGCCAGCTCAGGTGTACGTGGCTGGTGCTTTAGCCCGTTGAGCCACAGGCGCCAAGCCAGTGTGTTCTGTTTTTAAGTCAATTGCCCAATTCTCTGCTTTGCTAATAATATATGTGAATTCTGAAAACCTAGTTTGATTTTCATTTTCAACTTTAAATCCACTTTAAATTAAAGCAGAATTTTATCTAGTTTTTAAACATTTAATACATTCAATCTCATTTTCTAATGACAGTATTGTGTTTTGAACATATTTTATGCTATGGTATTTTTTGCTGTTAAGTAAGAGTGAAGATAATTGCTAATTTAGTTAAAGCAAATTTAACTGGAGCCAAGTACACAATTTGAGACAGCACCCTTCCCTGCCCCACAGGGTGGCATCCTGCTTGCTCTGAGGGTCTCTATGTGCCCCAGACTCTGCACTCGTCGGGGAGAAACCAGGCCTGTTTATCTTCTTACGGACAGTGTATAGAATAGCTTCTGTCCTGTAGAACTGCTTGGTGCATGTTTGCTGATTCACTGGGAAAAAACGCCGAAACTTTCCCCTTAGCTGGCGATGTGCTCCGTGCCAGCGGGCCCTGGTCTGGGTGAGGGTGCGTCCGGCTGTGCACTCCAGGAGGCCCGTGGAGTGTGCTGCCTCCTCCTGCAGTAAGTGCTGAGACAAAGTGGGAGGCGAAAGAAGAGTTAGGAGGTGGAGCTGGGGAGAGCGTGGAGGGGAGTGGGTGCTCAGAGGCACCGGCCCCCACCAGGGGTGTCTGCCTGGGGCTGACCGGGGCTCTTCCTCACTCCTCCTCATTCAGTGGCCAGATACCAGCTTCTCTAGGGCAGGGGGCTTGTCGATGTTTAGCCATTGGCTCTCTGGGGAGAAAGCCGTGACTGGCAGCACACACTGCTCTGAGCCCGGCCCCCAGGGCTGATTGCTCACTGCCAGTGTGACTGTTGCTGGACAGAGCTGGGCACGGGTGCAGCCTCGGCCCTCACCAGCCGCGGAGCTTGCTCAGAGTGACTGTGCCTGGGAAGGGCAACTTCGTGCACTGAGGCAGGTGTAGGGGGCGGGAAAGGGCTGTGCTCACACAGTGTCTGATTTGCTCTCCTTCCTCCGATCCAGGGGCTACAAAAACCCGGTTTACATAAAGGGAAGCGGTCACCCAGCGGGCAGTGGCAGCCCCAGGATTGGAATCCAGTGTGCTTAGTGCCCCCGGTCTGAGCTCCCACTCTGCCCCCTGCCCCATCAGGCCCTCTGCCCTGTCCGGCCCCCTGTCCTGTCCAGCCCCCTTGCCCTGTCCGGTCCCCTGCCCTGTCTGGCCCCCTGCCCTGTCTGGCCTCCTGCCCTGTTCAGCCCCCTGCCCCTGGGAGAAGAAGATGCCCCTGACCGGAGACCCTCCAGAGCCAACTTGGGTTCTCAGTGCTGATGTGAGCTCTAGATGAAGCAGCCATGGTCCCTTTGCCACTGTGGAATGTGGCAGACACTGTGAGTGCTTGGCCACACTGTCCAGCCCCACCATCTAGCCCCCCACCAATGGCTGGGACCTGCACCTCAGGGCCTTCTCTGCAGCTGCAGCCATTTGCTCTGGGTCCCATTCTCCCTCTAGAGAAGCCTTCAGCTGATTACTGAACGACCAGACTGGGAGATGAACACGCAGCCCCCATCCCTGTGGCTGTAAGTCCGAGGCCTGTGGGCTCTGTGCTCCCCCAGAGCTCCTGACAGATTAGGCATCGGCTGTCCACAGCGGACCTGCTTGACAACACTGTCTGGATGTTTCTTCCTCTGTTCCTGCCCACTCACACCCTCCCTGACCAGTGCTTCCTGGCATCCTGTCCCAAATAAACTACTTGCACACCCATCTTTGCCTTAAGGCAGCAATTCTCAATCTGTGGGTCACAACCCACAGGAACTGTATTAAAGGGTCGTGGCATTAGGAAGGTTGACAACCACTGCCTTAAGTTCTGCTTCTGGGAGAACCCAAACCAAGGTGCAGAGAGTCCTCTGTCTTTTAGGCGAAGTCGTATGCATTACAGATCCCTTGTGTACCATAGTGGACCTGGTGAGGGGGCTGTCCTGATGCCAGTGCCCTAGAATTGTCCCAAGCCCTGCATGGAGCCTGACCGACGTCTTTCTGTGGTCTTTGGAGGAGATGACAATGCTGAGCGGTGGCCCAGGAGTCAACACAGGGGACACAGGAGAGTGCATGGCAAGCCCCCTCTGCCCCGCAAAGCTGCCACACAACCCTTTAGCTGCCACCTGCCAGAACAAGCCAGTGCCACCTTGGGCCCCAGGCAGCATTCTTTCTATTCACTCACCCTGACTTACCAGACTCTGTTTGCCATGAATGACTTTTGACTGTCCCTGAACTTCTGATTTATGTTCAAATTTTGAAGATTTTCTACCAGTTCAAAGTAACTTGTTATACCTTTTTGAAAGCAGCAGAAGTCTCCTAATAATGAAATAAAAAATAGAACTGTTTTTAAGAAACAATATGTATTTGTTTTTCTTTAACAATGTGTATTTGAATGTGTGAATTTGACCCATCTGTTGAAATACCTGTCACATTGCCTAGAATGACATCTCATTTGTGACATTTTGCTTTCAAAGTAGGCTTTTGAAAACCATATTGAGTTTTCTATAGAAACATGATTTTTTCTCCTTAAGAGCTTGTCTTTTTTATTTGGCAAAAAGCCTTTTCCATCCTGTAGAGGACAAAAAACAAAACAAGACAACTCTCCATTGTGCACAACCCCTAGAGAAAGCATTGAACCCATGAAATTTGCATTCTAAGAAAAAGACTCTCTATGCCCTTGGGGTCTGCAAGGGTATGCTGAAATTTTAAATATGAATGTAGTGGAATCAATAGATTTTTTGTTTTTATTTTTTTTCTCTTTGAAGAATCTTAAGGACAATTAAAGAATTTGTAATTTTTTGAAAATGTACAATATGGTGAGTGAGTGTGCCAGCATAGTCACCAGCCCCCAGGAGGAGGATCCTTTTGATAAGAACTGACTTTGCCAGATGAAAAGAAGCTTAGAGACATGTGTCCCTTCAGAAAGGGACACATTAGTATTCTTAGGAAAGGCTGCCAGGTTTTAATGACATCCGTGGTGCTTTAACCATAAAGCACAGAAATATTCTCCCTACGTAAACCACAGAAAGTATGATCTTTTGCCATCCACCAAGAATCATATTGATGTTAATTATTTTTTGATACTTATTCTAAGTAAGCTTGAAAATAGTTTGGGTTCAAGAATATTTCTTTGAGGTTATTTTGTGGATAATTTGGACTATCATTGGAAAGATGCATGCTTTCATGGAGGAAACAGTATAATTTTTATATCCCTCAAATTCTACAAAACCTTAATTTAAAACAAATTGTTTAAGAGACAGAGTCTTGCTCTGTCACCCAGGCTGGAGAGCAGTGGGGTGATCATAGCTCACTGTAACCCTGAACTCTTGAGCTCAAGTGGCCCCTCCTATCTCAGCCTCCCGAGTAGCTGAGACCACAGGTGTTTGTCATCATGCCTGGATAATTTTTAAAAAGGTTTTGTATGGATGGGGGCTCACTATGTTGCTCAGGTTGGCAAAACCTTAATTTTATAAAGAGGTGTTGGTGAACTTCTTTGAGCCTTTGAGAACTTGTGCTCAAACTGCTTTGTGGTTCTGTTCTCACGTCTTTGCATGAAAGAGGTCGGCCTCTGTGGACAGGCTGGCCAGGTGAGATGGACGGGGCAGGACTCCTGGGCAGTGTTTCTGCAGTGTGATGTCTGACACCCCCAGCAGCCCCTGGCACCATCGTGGATCAAGCTGACCTGGCTCAGGGCCACAGGTCGGCTGGGACATTACCATGCACGCCCCCAGCGCACTCTGATGGCACACGTGTGGATTTCACGGCCATTGCAGCCTCTTCTTCCCCTCAGACTCAGACACACCCCCTTTTGCACAGAGAGAAAGACTCCGGAGCCCCTTCCAGGGGCAGACTTTGCATTCTGACCATCTCCAGGAGGTGGAAACGCCTCCAAGACAGAGCTTGTGTACCCAAGTCAGACCCTCCATCTTTCAAGCCCTCAAAGCCGCCTCTATTTTACTTGAGTTGATAGGAAGAGCATTTTGCCAAACATGTTTTTTTTTTTTTCTATAAATACTGGGACTTTTGACTCAATAGCGTCCTATTTGCAGCCCCTGAGAAAAGCAGTCAATCGCTGAGCTACAAACTCCATCTCTTAGAAACAGAACCTGCTTGTGTTGGTTTCTCCAGCCCCCAACGGGGTCATTGTGAACTAGGCCTGAAAGTCAGTTCTCTGGAGTGTTTTCCCGGAAGTAGAACCCAGGGGCCACACCGCTGTGTTCATGTCCTGGGGCCACTGTGACATATTACCACAAATGGCAGTTTAAAACAACAAATTTATTCTTTCACATATCTGGCAGCCGGAAGTTCAAAATCTAGGTGTGGGCAAGGCCGTGCCCCTCCCGAGGCCGTAAGGCAGGGTCCTCTCTGCCTCCTCCAGCTCCAGCAGCCCCAGGGCTCTGGCATCTCTTTGCCGACAGGTGCATCATTGCAGTTTCCACCTTGGTCTTACATGACCACCTCCTCTTCTGGCACTCAGAGGACATTTGTCATTGTATTTAGGGCCCATTCGGCTAACACAGGATGACTTCAACTTGAGACCCTTAATTTTATCTGCAAAGACCCTTTCTCCAAATAAAGCCAGCTTCACAAATTCTGAGGATCAGGGAGGGGACATATTTGGGGGCTCCCAATGAAGCCCGTACCTCCCTTCTGTTTCATTATCAAAATGTACACATCAGCGTTTTCCCTCAAGGTGGCAGGTTATCCCTGAGCTTCCTTCCCCTCTGACTGCTCCGGAGGTGGGATTTCGTGTTTTCTTTCAGTAACGAGCTTCCACCTGGCTTCTCATCACATCAAACTCTCCACTGACAGAGTCCAGCTGACCTTAAATACCAGAACAGAGGAACGAACCAGGTGGAGAGCGTCTGAGTTGAAGCTGGAAACGGGGAGCGACATACACAGATCGGTTTGAATACTGAACTTCAGTTCTCTGTATAGACGTTAAACGAACATTTACCTAAAATTAAAAGCAATGAGGTAGCTAAGTGAAATGCTTATTGGTGCTTGAAGAGCAGCAGGAACCCGCCTTTCCCCTTTGGGGACGGGCTTTTGTACTGGTCCTAATCTCATGACCCCCCCGCACGGGAGCTCCTTTCTTTTACAGCTCTTTCTCTCCTGGCCACTTTCTTCACCTCTTCCTGAAGGGCAAATCCTGACCCAGGTTGGGGAGGAGCCACACACTCTGCAGCCCATGTCCACGAGACCAGGACAGTGTGGCTGCCTCCCTCACCGGCGCCCTTATGCCCCCCTATCAGACGCGGTGTCCGTGGTTGGTGGCTGTGCCTGAGCTCCACCAAAGTGGAGGTGGAGCTGATGCCATGGTCAGCTCTGCTTCCCTGGACAGGCTGGGAGCACTGTTCCCCTTCACCCTGCAGCTCTGGGACACTCTCATCTTCCCTTGCATTCAAACAGAATTTTTAATGCAACGATCTCTCTTCAAGGAATTTATCCTAAGGACGTATTTGGAAAATGCACTAAGTGTGGGCACAGAGTTACGCAATAGCCAGGCTGACCCCTGACAGGAGGCTGGTTATGCAAATTAGCACACATACACACACCACACAACTCCACAGCCTGGGGAGGATGGAAATGCTTCTGAAAGGGCCTCTGAGAGTCAGTGCCGGGTGGTGGCCAAGAGCGGTGGCCGTGAAGCGAGATTACACAAACTCAGCTCTGCCATCCTCACTTATTAACTGCATGACCTTGGGTAGATTATCCAGGGCTCCAGGCTCTGCTTTCCTCGCCTGTAAAATAGGTTGTTGTGAGGATTAAATGAGTTACTGTGGAGTGTGCAGGATCTGGAGTACTTGGAACGTGGGAAAAACTCATTTAAAATTAGCCGTTGTTTACGAAGTTTCCTTAAGTGAATGAAATATGCTATAGAACGGTATGTTTGTTTCGTGCAACTCCCTGTTATATACTTGTCACACACTTGTGCCGATTGCTAATGCACTTGCTAGAAGACCCTGCACTTGGTGATTTTATTTAAGTCATTGATTCAATCGGGTGCCGATTTTGCTGTTTGCCTTTGGGTCCCTTTAGATGTCTTGTTCACCTTCATTTGCGGAACAAACCTTACCAAGTGTGATAGGCCATTGGGGAACAAGCCACTAAAATTGCAGAGCTGATGCTCCCTGGAAGATGGAATGGGCTATTCACACTTGATCTTTGCTGGAAGGCTGAGAGCCCGCAGGGTGGGTTATTTAATGGGCCCAGAAGCATATAGTTAAAGGGAGAGCAGTGAGAGGCAGAGAGGGGCAGAGCGTAGCAGGGCCTGACTTGACCTCCCGGAGACCCAGGAGAGGTCACATGCAGCTGATTGTTGGAAGAGGAGCAGAGATTCCCAGAGGAGAGGGGGCATTCTGACAAGGCGGGGCAGCAGACAGGAAGGCCTCGGGCGCTGTGAAAGGTGATTGTACAAACTGGGTCATTCTTGGAATCACCAACTAAATCAGTTGAGAAGCTAGAGAGGAAAAAGCATTTGGGGCAGATAACATGGTTCTAAAGTGGCCTTGCTGCAGGTGCAGCTGCTGAAACACCTGCTGTAACTCGAGGCCAGTGTTATTTGGTAATGGCTGAAGCCACCTGCTGCTATTACAGGACTAGTTTTACCCACCACTGTCACTCCGCCTCAGAGCTGGCATCTCCCACACATTTTCTTCAAGATCACACACAACGTTTCAACTAACCCCCAAATCCTCTCTTTATTCTTCAGACATACCAGAGACTATCTGGTCTGTGTTTATGCCCTGAAATGCAGCTTTGTTTTTTTTGAGACAGTCTCACTGTCTTGCCCTTGGTAGAGTGCCGTGGCATCACAGCTCACAGCAGCCTCAAACTCTTGGGCTTAAGTGATTCTCTTGCCTCAGCCTCCCAAGTAGATGGGACTACCACAACACCTGGCTATTTTTTGGTTGTATTTGTTATTGCTATTTGGCAGGCCTGGCTGGGTTCGAACCCACCAGCCCTGGTGCATGTGGCCAGTGCCCTACCCATTTAGCTACAGGCGCTGAGCCTGAAATGCAGCTTTTGTACCTAAAATGAAATATTAAATTCAGAGATTCTTCTCTACATTTTCCTCCTGACTTGATAGCACCAAGTTTTCTGGAATTAGCAAGAGTAGGGAGCCTGGAGAATAAGAGATTTAATCAGTGGTAATATGTGATTAAACGTAGGGTTTAAAAAGATTCCCCCGCCTGCCCAGTGGAGAATGGACCAGCAGGGTTTGGAGTGACCCAGGACTCTGCCAGGAGGCTCTTGTGGTCACCCAGGGGAGAGGTGAGGGTGGCTGGGCTGAGTAGGGGCTCTGGACACGGAAGTTGATTGCCTTTCAAGATAATCTAAATTCAAAGAGTTGCCCAATTTAACCTCATTAAAAGGATGAGACTCAAGACCACGTAGTAACTAGCACACGTAGTGCAGGGAGGTCAGATAGTCTATATACAGCTTTTTTGGGGGGAGGGGGGCAGAGTCAAGCGACCCTCTTGCCTCAGCCTCACAAGTAGCTGGGACTACAGGCACCCGCCACAATATCCAGCTTGTTTTTCTATTTTTAGTAGAGACAGGGGTCTTGTTCTTGCTCTGGGTGGTCTTGAACTCCTGAGTTCAAGCAATCCTCCCCCCTCGGCCTCCCAGAGTGCTGGGATCACAGGCCTTTGCAGCCTTGAGTGCTGTTTGTGAGATGCACCATTTACCTCACTTAGCACCAGCTGCACTGCCCAGGGCTGGAAATCAGGCTGTGGGGTGTGTGTCAGTGACCACCCCAGTCCCCTGAGTCTGAGTTCGGCTCAGGCCCCATGCTGCCCAGATTCTGAGGTCTGAGAGAGAGCGGGGCTGTCTCTCCACCTCTCCCTGTACTTCCAGCAGCTTTGCCTGCAGGGAGGGCTGCTGGGGTTGCAGGGAGTGACATTAGGGCCTGGCAGGCCTGTCTCCAGGCTGGTGCTCAGCCCTCTCCATGAGAGCAACAGGCCGTGCCCACCCAGTGACTCCCACCATCTGTCAGCTGAGGGTGGACAGCAGCATGAAACAAAAGCTCAGTCAGGGCCACTCAACAGAGGAGAGGGTGACCGTGCCTCCTGCTGTGATCCCGGATCTGTCTCCTCTGCCTGATTGTCAGCGGACGTGTACTAAGGCTAAGAGCTGAGGGGCACAGACATTCAGACTGTCGTGTCCCCTGATAGACTGCATCTTTTATCAGTGTAGATTTTGCAGTGTCTCGAAAAATGTTTTTTGACTTGAAGTCAACTCTGTCTGGAATAAGTATAGTGATTTTGGCGTTGGTTAGTTTTTTTCTATAAAATACATGTAACTATTACTTTCCCCTAAAAACTGTCTTTTCCCTGCTATCTGAGGTCTATATCACACCAGTAGCATTTGGGAGATGTCAGGGGCCATGGTCACTGTGGTGGGGCTGTGCTCAGAGGGTGCAGTGGGGGTGCCTGGGGCAACTAGCAGTTTTGTCCCCAGGGTGGGTGGTCAGGCAGGAGCAGAGCATTTGTAGCTGGTCAGGAAATGGTCCATGCCACCCGGGGGAGTGTTCTATACCAAGTGGAACCTAAGCTGAGTGCAAGTCCCATCAGAATTCAGAAAGGGCTCTGTGGGTGTGGAAAGGAAGCTGACATAGATTTGAAATAATACTAAGAGAACTGATGTGAGGGGGATAATAAAAAAGGATTTACTCTACAGTGTTTTCAAAGGAGTGTAAAGCTACTGTAACTAGAGATCACTGTGGTTATGCGGAAATATCTGCAGATGGTCCAGTGAAATCAGAGAGATCAGACACACGCCAGACAAATCCAGCCCAGTGAGGACTCAGTTGCAAATAGGAGTGACACCCTCAAGAGACTGCAAGTGAAACAAAGACGAAAACACTGGTCCAGTTTGTGTCACTGGGAGGGGCACGGGGCGTGGGGCTCAGGGCTGTCCAGACTGCCTGGATCTTTAGGCCACCAAGAGACTCTGCCCACAGCCTCCCCTACAGACACAGACATCTCACGTGGGGGTGGGGTAGCTCCAGGCCCCACACAGCGGTCTGTGATTACGGCTCTTACAGAGCTCACCTGGACTCACTCTCCCCCCAGGGGAAACCCTCGCTGTCCTGGCTGGACTCACACTGTGGCTGACACATCTGGCCCATGAGACTCCCCTGAAGATGCCGTTTCAATCAGCGTGTGCTGTGCACTAAAGGCTGCGTCTCCACACAACTTGCACCTGGAAACCCTGCCTCCAGCGGGACTGCATTTGTAGACAGGGAGTCTGAGGACGTTCTTAAAGTGGGATGAGGTTATGGGGCAGGGCCGTGACCCCACTGGACGGCTGTCCTTACGAGAGGAAGAGACACCAGTGCTGTTGCCCTCCCTGGGAGCACAGTGGATGGGACACATGAGGACACAGGGCGAAGGGGCGTGTCTGCAACCCAGGAAGGAAGGCAAGGCAGAGACAAACCTACTGGCTCTTTGGCCTTGTATCGCCGGCATCCAGACGGCAGTATTTTGTTCCGGCGGCCTGACCAAAGTGCCACAGTGCGTTAGGAGTGAACAGTCATGAGCCGCAGTGTAAGGAAGCAGCGGGAGAGAGCAGGTGCTCAGCTCACATCAGTCTAGCAAGCTGACAGCAGGGAGAGGCGTCCATCAGCAATTCAATTCCAACAGCATTTGTTTTCAACCGTCCAAAGGGTGGAAGAATGGACACCGCTCTGTGCTCTGAGAAGAATGTGCTGATATGCAGCTTCTCAGTGCACAGACATACTCCCTTCAAACACTGGACTCATCAAGGCCTTGCTTTGCTTTTAGTCCGCGCAGGTATCCAGGATACACTAATGGTCATCCATGAAGCAATTTCTGATAATTAGAATCGTATAGCATGATCACAATATACTTCTGAAGGGAGAAACCACTGTCAAATTAATCTCTGGCCCAAAAGGACCACTAAAGGAAAGATTAATCTCAGCTAACCGGAAAAACTCAGCCCAGATGATCCCTGAGTAACCGTGTGGCAGTGGATAACATAACCAAGTCCACACGCCAAGCGTCGAACATGGCTTCTGTGTAGGCAAACAGCAGCTTGTCATTGCCTCCTACCAATTTATGACAGAGTAATTTAGTAATTTTGTAAACTGTGGTAATAGTATCATCATCACAGCTACAGATTATGTTCTGTTTACCAGGTGTCAGGGGATAGTCAAAGCACTTTGCTAATCTAATTTACTCTTTGGAATGACCCTTGAAGACAGGTTTTATTATTTCTGACTTTGTGAATATGAAGAAACAAGGCCAGAGAGGCGAAGGTCAAGAGTCGGACGTGTAACAGGTGGAGCCGGGACTTGTGTGCTGGCCCGAGAGTGGCGTGACACGCTGATGTGGTTCGTCACTGGACATGCACCTGCCAGACCAAGTTACAGGCTCTTGGCACACGTACTCACACCTGTGTTGCTCCATTAATGATATAGGGATTGGAGCAAAGGGGAAACTTTCCTGCCAGAGACTGCTTTTCACCCAGTGGAACGGACACAGCCATTTAAATAAACACAGACACAAACTGTTAATGAAGATGTGCCTTCTGAACATTTCTAAGTAAATTACATTTCTATTATGCTCACTGCTGGCACTGTATTAGCCTCAAACTCTGGGAAAAATTTACCTTCTCTACTGGAGGGGTACCGACCCCCCAACCAAAGCAAGTGACATGGCCTCAGGTGCTCCCTGAGGAACGTTGCCCTAAGATGGAAAAACTTCTTTATCTGTGGACATGTTCACAGGAGGAAGTAACCGGAGGGCTTTGCAGGGTGAAGCTGGGGGTTGGGCACTTGCAGAGGGAACGGGAAAGAGGTGCCTTGTTTTTTTTTTCCTTTTTTTATTAATGGCCAAGCTTCAAGTTTTGGGGAACTTCTATTAGACTAACAAACAGCCAGACACTATTGTGGTTTAGCTTGCAGCCTAATGTTGAGAAAGTATGTTTAATTTAGATTAACTTTATATGTATCCAGCAGCTTCTGTGCTGAACAAAGAATTTTCATGGCATCTTCTGCTGTTTCATCATTATTCTTTCCTTTTTCTCTTCCTATACTTTGATCTGATCAGTGTGTATAAAAACACCTAATAAATGTGGGTTGTCACTGAGTGCCTGAGCGAGCACCAGTCTCCCTTTCATCAATCACTCTGTGTGCAATACTTTCCTCTGTGTCCCTGATCAGTTAAGTTCCACGGTCGACTACACTCTACTTAAGAGATAACTTGGTAATAATGATCACACAAATTTATGTATACTAGGAGGGGTGAAAACACATGCAGTGCGCACTGGAGTAAAGTTTGTGTGCAATTTAAAATAGTGTGTGATTTAAAATTGCACACAAACCTTATGTCTACCCTGTGTAACGAGACATAGAGGCCAGAGCAGCATTTAACGTGTAAAATCCTAACATAAGTCACAATATTTATGTCATATGCCCATACTCCCTACCCACGAGGGTAGGGGTCCCCTGACAGAGAAGCCCATTAGGCAGAATCACACAGCTGATCATGCGCTCAGCACGCAGGTGCCACCTGTGCTGTGCACAGCAGGTGCTGAGCAGCAACCCGGCTTCCACCCGCTAGAATCTGTGGTTCTCAACCTTCCTAATGCCGCGACCCTTTAGTACAGTTTCTGTGGGGCGCGACCCACAGGTTGAGAACCGCTGCAGATGCTGCTGGTGCCTCCCAACCTCTAGTTATGACAACCAAAAATGTCCACACACAGCCAGGAATATCACTGCTCATATTTAAACTATTGGTCTATAGTCAACTACATTAAAAACATTTTTATTTTATAGTTTAACATTTCTATTCAAAAATTTGTCCATATTACATAAATTGATAGTTTTTCTTACTTTCAAATTCTTTGATACATGTAAAGTTGGCTGAAAGCTTTCATACTTTAAAGGTATTTATAGGTTCACTTTAGAGAGCTACCCTGCCTGATAAGGTGTTCCAGACACATCACATTGTATCTACCCATACTTCATTGATTTTTCCACAAACTGACTTGGGGAGCAAGAGAAAACAGGTTTCTCTCCTGTGTGAATTTTCTGTTATACAAAATCTGGCCCCTTCTCTCAGGACGTTCATGAAGTGAATTAGCTATAGGGGCCTCTTGTGCTGTAATGGAATCAGGTCAAGAATGGCTCAAAAACGCAGGCACAAAAGGAGGGTTCTGGAACAGAGGCAGGAAGTTTCCCCCTCTCTCATTAGTTCCTTCTGATTAAGTTGTGGGGGCCTTTTTCCACCTGCGTGCAGCTGCCGAGGCCAGCCTGGAGGCCATCAGCACTTCAGCTGCAGGGCCCTGGGAAGTCAGTGTGGTCAGCTGCACTTGGTTGTCAACTCTGGAAGTGACATTCACGGCATGTGTCCACATTCTCTTGGGCAGAGCTCAGTTCCTTGAAGCTATCTGAAGCAGTGGAAGGCTGATAAATGTGGGCCAACTGTGTGTCTAAGAGAAGCATGTGTTCTGCAGAAGCACATAGCCAGTCACTGCCATGCAGGATTTCTCCTTTGTGCAGACCAGCTGATGTTTCCTGGGGTTTGATCTGTGGCCAAAGGCTTTTCCACGTGCATTCCACTGACAGGTATTTTTCTGGTGCTGAGTTCTCTGATGTACATGAGGGCTGACTCCTAGGAGAAAGTTTTCTGATGATCATTATATTCGTCTTGCTTCCTATCTGTGTGAGCTCTCTGATTAGCACGAGGGCTGACTTCTGGGAGACGTCCAACATCCACTACATCCACAGGGCTCCCCCACTCCGTGTGAGTTCTCTGCTGTACTCAGGACTGACTTCAGGTGAAGTGTTTTTCTATTAATTACATCCATAGCATCTCCCTTAGTGTGAGTGCCCTGATACATCCTGAGGTTCGACTTTTTGGAAAAGGTTTTTCCACATCCATTACTTGCAGCGGGTTTCCGTTCCCCAGTGCAAGTTCTCTGATGGTCCTGAGGTTTGAATTCAGTGAGATGCTTTTCCAGATTCATTACAGTCAGAGGGTTTTCTCCAATGTGAGTTCTCTGATTTGTGGTGAGTTCTTACTTCTTGCAGAGTATTTTCCTATGTTCCTTACATCCATAGGGCTTTTCTTCTGTGAATTTTCTAGCATTCAGTGAGGGCTGACTCCTGGTTGAAGGTTTCCCCACATTCACCACACTCACAGGGCTTCTCTCCTGTGTGAGTTCTCTGATATATAGTGAGGACTGACTTTTTGTGGAAAGTTTTTCTACATTCATTACATTCATAGGGGTTTCCACCCAGTGTGACTACTCTGATGCATCTTGAAATTTGACTTCTGGCAAAGGCTTTTTCCACTTTCATCACATCCATAGGGTTTACCCCAGTATGAGTTCTCTAATGCATGGTGAGAATTACCTTCAGGAGAAACACTTTTCCACATTCATCACATTCCTAGGGGTTTTTCTCCCATGTTAGTTTTCTGATGTGTAGTGAGGTTTGATTTCTTGTAGACCATTTTCCTACTTTCACAGGGCTTTTTGCCTGTGTGAATTTTCTGATGCATATTGAGGACTGACTTGGGGGGGGAGGTTTTCCTACATTCATTTCATTCATATAATTTCTCGCCTGTGTGAGTACTCAGATGCAGTATGAGGTTTTTTTTTCCTAATTCAGGTCTCTCCTCAGTTGATGTTAAGTTGCTGCTGATAACAATTTGCCACAAACATCTACCATGAGTTTCTTGGCTTCGCCCAATGAGGTTGGTTATCAACTATCTGGATATTGGAAATGGAAAAAAAAATACATGAACCACACATAAGCATTTCTTAAGGCATGCTCATGCAAAAGTAAAGAAATTGCTTCCTATTCTGGTGGCAAAAGATTTTATAAAAATCAACAATGGGGATTGATTTTATAAGTGTATATGCTTTTTACTGCTGACAATGTAATGAATTAAATTAATATATTTTCCAGTATTAAATTACTTTTCTTTCCATCCTGTTTTCCTTCTCTTTTTAATGCATAAAGAAACATTTGCTAATAACTGTCACCTACTGCCTAGATGTAGTTTTCCTCTAAGTGCCCATCAGTGCCTGCTGTCTGTTTTCCTTCTCCTTTTTCTCTGTTATTTATTCTTGTGTCTTGTGCTGATCCTTCTCTCAGCTTTGAAGATGGAGAGATTTTCCTGGATCAACTACTTGCAGGTGCAGGGAAGGCCATCTGTTGGTCTCTGGAGCAGGAATATGGCGTAGGGGCAGGATTTAGCATCTGTTTTAGTTTTCATTCTTCCCTGGGAATGGCTATAGGCATCTTGGGGCTTTTCCAATACTAATCTCTTATTCTCTAGCTAGACAATTTCCCAACGGAAGGAACCCTACTTCCTCTCCTTCTCAGAAACCTAACAGGTCCAGAAACCCCCATCCACCACCCTGGGCACCTCACTCCTTGCTGGATTATAGGATTTGGTTCTGCAGTCCAGGATGTGCCCTTCATCCTAAAAAGAGAGTTTCTGGCTCCTTCTGAGGTCAATTGCCCTGAAATTCTCTGCCAATTCCTGGTACAGGTACCACTGTGTGATAATTCACTGCTTCAAAGGCTTTCGTATTGTTTTGTTTTCTGGAGTGTAAGATGAATCTGACTTTCACACACAATGAAGTCTTCTGTCCATCTGCCATCCTTTTTGTTGTTTTAGAATGTTTTCTACAAAGATAAAAGTGAAAATACTAACATCAACTCTACTCCAAAACAGAAAATTGAGCTCTTCAGCATGAAAGCCTTGATGTTTTTGGCCTTAGGACCCAGATTCCCCTGGTTCGCATCCCGGTCCAGGGAACCCCTCCCTGCCACACTAGTGTGCGGGCTTCTCCATGTCGAGGTTTGCAAGGCTCACTCCTAGACTGCTCATGTTTTCATCAACCTCTAGGCAACCTCCTCCGTGAGTGTGACATTAAATACCAGCTTTAAGTTAATTTCAGAATTTGCTTCTGCAATAGTGGTGGCCACTCCCCAACCTATATTTTTATCCACTTATTATATGTCAAAATTGGACAAGACTTAACTGGAACTGAATCTTTGCTGAAATAAACAATGATCATGCTAAAAGTGCTTTCTCTGACCAACCTTTCTAAATTATCACATCCTATTTTACTCTCTCTCTTTGGTTGAGTATTTCTCCCGCTTAACACATATGATTTTCTTGTTTCTTTCTAATCAGAATTGAAATTCCACAAAAAGAGATTATGTTGATCATTTTTATAATGATAAAATTACCAGTGCTTAAAATTTGCTAAATTAAGGTGTGTTGAAAGAATAAATTGATGTAAGAATAAGTATCTGAGGGGAAAAAAAAAAGTCCATGAGAATACAGGAAAAGAGGGCAATTGAGAATATTTGGCAAACCTCCATATTTGACCACCTCCTTAAGTTGACCTGATTTACAAAGACTGAACATGCACCACGTTATGTATCAGTACAGTAAGCCTAGTTCCTTAGGCTGACCACATCTATGCTGAACAGTGTGTTACTTACTACTGCGTGGTCAGCTTACTACTGGGCATCAGTAATCACTCTGAACGCCAATGTTCTAAATGCACCAATGGCGATTGCCAGGCTGGACCAAAATACAGGCATACCTCTTTTTAATTATGCCTTGTCTTACTGTGCTGTGTAGACATCATGCTTTTTTATAAAGTGAAGGTTTGTGGCAACCTTGTTTTGAGCAAGTCTTGTTGCTGTTTCCTCAACACCACATGCCTGTTGTCTCTGTGCCACATTTCCAAACTTTCTAATTTTTATCGGATTTATTATGGCAATGTGTGATCAGCAATCTTTGCTGTTAATATTCTAATAGTTTTGAGGAACCCTGGACCTTGCCCATGTAACATAGCAAACTTAATTGGTAAATGTGTGTACTGTAACTTATCGACCAACTGGCCACTTATCTGCCTCTCTCCCTCTTTGAACCTCCCTATTCCCTGTTACGGAATATTGAAATTAGTCAAGTTGGTAACCCCGCAATGGCCTCTAAGTGGTCAGGGGAAAGGAGCACGTCTCTCACTTTCAATCGGAAGACAGAAATAATGCTTAGTGAGGAAGGTGGGGCTTCTTATACTAAACTGCAAAGGAAAAGTTCTTCAAGGAAATTAAATGTGCTACTTCAGTGAACGCATGAATATTTGAAAAGAAAAAAAGCCTTATTGCTGACATGGAAAATGTCTTAGTTATCTGGGTGCATTAAACCCGTCATGACGTTAAGTCAATGGTTGTTAAACATTTTATTTAGAGATGAAAAATTCGGCATTTTCCTTACGGTATTGTATTATCAGAGGTAGCATTTCTTCTTTGTGTAGTATTCTTGGAAACAATTCCCAAGACATTGGGGAACTTCATAATACTTAGACATGTAAAAAGTTTCTTGGCATACGTGAGTAGCATAACCCATGCGTTGAACTTCCATCTCATCAGACAGTTCCAGGGTTGATCATCATGGAATGAAACAAAAAGATGCAAACATATATAATCATTCTAATTCGTGAAATATGTGTTACGGCATTTCTGAAGAGAAACCATTTATAGCACTTCATACATTTTAAGAAAAGTGTGTGAAAAGTCTCAGTGACACACGTATGTATTATCCAGACTCAAGTCAAAAACCCGAATTGGGTCATCCGATGCCAATGTGTTAAGAAGTAGAAGAATTCAAGGAAAAAGAGAAGACATTAGTGATGGTTTTTATCAGTTCATGATGGAGACATACAAAGAATGTCTTGCAATCATCAACTATGGTTTCAAATATGGGCAAAAGAGTCAAGTAAAGCAAAGACTAGAGAATAGTCATTGGTTGGGACTATGATTTAAGCACTGGCAACCCCTTCTACTACAAGTGTTTATTTCCAGGTGGTAAGTAAAAACCTTTTACTTAGACAACAACTCTAAGGTTTTATAACCTGGTGGTATATATAGATCACTTTTATCTAATACGTCTATTTTCCTGACATTGTGTTTTACTCATTTCTACATTTCCATTTTAATTCATGGGCTTCATAAAGGTTATAAAACACAATGTAAAAGAATTTGAGGAATAAATAACTCATTGGAGGATTTATTCCTTTTTTGTTACTCCTGAAAGCACTCTGAGGACCCTGGAAACAGCAGGGTGAGAAGGCAAATGAAGTGAATTAAGGAGAGAACTGGTAAGGCTTGGTCCCAGATTCTCATATCAAAAACTCTCCACACAGGTAGAAAACGGGTCTTTCTTAACAGATAAACTCAAATCAGGAGTGTTAGGCAGGTTACACACCAAGGACCACCCCCCGAATAAGGCACCTGCGGCCTTCTCAATGAACACAAATTTTACACAACAAATCCTTTCGTTAAAAGGGTACAGCACAGAAAGATGAGCTTTTCTTGCCTATTTTGGTGTTTTAACAAGAACGAAATGGAAATTACAAGGTCCCAGCTCCCCGCCCGGCTCACGCTGTGCGCAGACACCAGCCCGCCCGCCCCACGGTCACGGTCACGGTTGGTTCCGGCACCGTCGGCGGAGCTCCCGAAGCGGCCTCCCAGCGCAAGCGCACTGCGGCCCTGGGGAGCCACCGTCTTCCGACCCCGGCCGCTGCCCGCTGGAGCGCCCTCCTCGTTCTGTCCCCACCAAGTCGGGGGATAGCCGGCCCGCCCCCGAGGCCCGCGGGCTCCTCGCTCACGCCCGCACCGACCTTCGGGGACACAGACCCAATTCAGACCAGCAGAGTACGGGCCGCAGGACCGCAAGCCGGACTACCGTGCGGAAACGGCGAGCGTGGGCGGGGCAGCGCATGCGCAGGGACCCGGAAGCCCCGCCCCTGGCCTTGGCGGGGAGACCACACTTCCCAGACGGCTCTGCGGCCTCGCCGGGATCCCGCGAAGTCGGGTTCTAGTCCCGGCGGCCGGCGGGTTGCCAAGGAGACCGGCGCGAAATCCTGGAGTCAGTGGGAATCAGGCGGACATCAGAGCGTGGGCCAACTAGTCGATGACAATCAGTAAGTTTATAGCGTAGTGTGCAGGTCTCGTGAGAGCACCCACGACCCGGCTTGTCTGCCGCCCTCACACTTTCCCCGGGATCCTGCGGCTCTCCGCCCCGGAGGTGATGCAAAAGTGACTTCTGCTCACCCCTGAGCGAGACACTTGGTTCCCCGACGAGATCCTGGTGGGGAACTCAGCGGCGTTCGCGTGTCGGGAACACCAGAACGGAGCAGGGGCTCACGAGGCATTTCTCCTTGAGGAGCCTTCCTGGTGTCATGGGAGCCCTGAGGCCCTGCACGTGACCGCGCCACTGCACCTGCCGGAGGGCCAGTCCCGGGACCCTCCCCTGTGAGATGCGCGTGTGTCTGATTCTATCGATTTATCTCTTACGTGTAGGTTTAAAACATTTTTTTGGAAAGCGCAGTGTTTCTTATTCAAGCCGAGGTAAACAGCACTTATGTGAGAGGGGCGAGCCTCTCACCCTGGGAAGCCATGGAGGGTTGGTAAATGTGGACAAGCCATGAGCTCTGTTTGGGGTTTGCTGTTGGCATCATGGCTTTCGTCGTCCACAGCTTTCCAGTTCCCCGTGGAGGGATGTGCTGCCCTGAGTTCAGGGTGGGGGTTGCTGGAAAGTCTGCCTGGGCTTTGGTGCCCCACACTGGGCTTCCCTCCCTCTCTGCTTTGAGTTGCGCCTCTGCTCTGGGCCTTTCTCCGCTCTCCCCACCCCCGCAGTGGGAGGTGGTGCTGATTTCCACTTGGTTCCTGGCTCCAGCCTGGGGGAGGGAGATTCACGGACGCTCCGGTCCAGTTTTTTTTCTTGTAAAGGCTCCTTATGCCTGAGGATGTGCCATTCCTGTCCCTCTTCCTTTTGGAGGCCAAAGCCTGCCAGGGGGCAGCAGATTCCTCCCAGGTTCCAGTACAGGATCCCAGGCCCAGGATGGCTTCTCCACCCTTTGCCTGCTCTTGCTCATGGTTTAAAGCTTTTGCTCTGTAAGGGAGAAGGGCCCAGGCAGGGTGGTGAGTCCACCGCTGACTCACACAGCTGAGTCCCTCCTGCCTGTGGTACTCATGGAACTCTCCCTCCTCTCTGCTCCAGGTCTCAGCGTCCTTGCAAGCACTGGTGAGTGTATACAAACCTTCTCCCTCTCTGCCCTCTGCCTCTGCGACTCAGGTAGCCTGGCCATTCTCTATTTTCCTGTGACCTTAACATTTTTCTGGATGCAAGGAAAATTTGACCTGTGCTTTATCTGACTTTTTCTTGAGGTTAGGGCAGCACCATTTTCAGTTTTTTATATTCCAGTTGGAAGTGGAAATCACAGTTTCCTACTATTATAGTTTCCCTTGGTGACATTTACTCATGCCTGAAAATGTCTTCCTTGTGGTAAAGGTACTTGTGAATGTGGCTCATGCCCAGTATTGTCGTAAATAGAACTGAAATTGTTTACATTAAATTACTTAATACCTAATGAACATCTCCTCTGTGCTAGCTCTGATTACACTGAGGAAATATATCTTAATTTTTTAACCAGTTGTGCTTACTCCTAGGATAGAAAGGATTTTTTTTTTTAAAGATTGTTTTGCTCTCTTTTTTTGTTTTTATTTTTATTTGGTGAGATAGTTCATTTTCTGTCGCTATAACTGAATCCTGGAGATGGGATAATTTATAAAGAATAGAAATGTGCATGTCCCTTTCAGTTCTCAGGCTGGAATCAGGGGCCGTATCTGTCTGGCTTCTGGGGTTATAACATAGCAGACCCCACACAGGGTCAGGGCTCAGCCGTTGGCTCAGGCCTCTCCTTCTCCTCTTACATATAAAGTCATTGTTGCCTTACCCTCGTGATCTCATCTAATCCCAGTCACCCCCAAAGGCTAGTCCCACCTCTCAAATATCTTAGTGGATTTTCCTACTCTTTTAGTACCTTTACAATGGGGATTAACTTTCAGCAGGAGCTTTGCCTGGGACCAAGGATAGATACTCAAACCATCGTATCTGGGTGTAAAGGAGAGACAGAAAGGCCGGGAGTGTTCAGAAATCTCTCGGCCCTGGTCAGTGCTCAGGTTCCTGTATCAGCGAGGGCTGTGAGGTGAGATTCTGTGGGGTGGTTTTCAGGAATGAACACATCCCTTTTCAGGGAGACTTTCTCAGAGACATGCATGTTTCTCTGGAAGAGGAAACATTATCAATTGAAGTTTAGCAAGTTTGGTGAAGGAAAATACAGTGTGTTCACATATAGAGTTCTGTTTCTTGTTCTCAGGGCGGCTGAGACCAGGAGCCTGCTGTCTCCAGGTCACTCGTCAAAGTGAGAACCCTTAGGTTTCTGAACCATATGGATGGGACACAAACAAGATAATCATCTCCAAGTACCAGAGCGGGGTCAGCTCAGTGCTGTTTCCAGAAGAGTCCACACTTAGCAGGAGAAGTGGCAGGGAAGGCTGCATGGGCAGCGTCCTTCCTCACCAGGGTTGGCTGCCATGTGTGTGTGCAGGGACGGGTAAGGGGACCATCCCCCTCCTTCCTCACCAGGGCTGAACGTCCTGTGTGCAGGGACGAGTGAGCAGATCATCCTGCTGCAATTCTAGGGCACAGTGCAGTGCCAGGGGTGAATGAAAAGAATCACAGTGCTTTTAAAAAAAGATTTTAAAATATATTTAATTGATGGATTTGTGATTACACCTTAGTTAATTCACTTGATAGATGGTTATAAATATGGAACTTTATTTGCTGATCAAGAAGGGCACGAAGCAGTCGCTCTTCTGAAAGCTGCCACTTTTAGCCAACTGGGAGGGTGGAGGGCGGGGTATCATTGGGGTGGGGTTAGAGGAGGACCCTCTGGACTGAGCCCTGGTGGTGCTGAGGTCCCCACCCTCCTGCATCTGCTCAGTGGTCAGGAGGATCTCAGGCAAGACCAAGGTCAAGTCCTCCATCAATGTCCATGTTTGTATCTGGGACCACCACAGTAGGACCCAGAGCAGCCAGTGTTTGCCCCTGTGTGTGGGGACAGGCACCAGGCAAGAGAATGGATAGAGGCTGACTGTTGGGAGGGCGCGGAGGGGAGCTCTGCAGGGCTGTCACCAGGGCCTGACCCTCCAGATTACAGGCCAGATGTGGAGTGTTTGCAAGTTTCTCTGCTGTAAATCTTTGTCCCAAGAGCCAACTTCAATGAAGGTTATGTTGAACAGTTGGATGAAAATATTTCAGATTGTATATGAACCCAGCACATTGTACCCCATGATTGCACTAATGTACACAGCTATAATTTAATAAAAAAAATTTTTTTGAACATTGGTCTTTTTTAAACAAACAGGCTGGAGGGCAATGGTTTTACCTAGCTTACTATAACCTCACACTCCGGGGCTTAAGGGATCCTACTGCCTTAGTCTCCCCAGCAACTGGGACTACAAGTGCTACCACACTTGGCTAAAATTCCTGAGTATTGATCTATGAGTCTCTGCATCACAGCGCTTTGGGGACATGTAGGGACAGAGGTCTGAGGGGAGGGAGAGACCAGTGCCATGGCCTGAGGTGTGATGGTGGCTGGTGTGTGCAGTAGTGGGGTGGGAGGTGCAGAGCAGCAGGCAGTGAGATGTGCTGAGCCAGTGACAGGAACAATCCCCCTCCTGTGCTCCCTATTATCAATAAGCTACGGGGCAAGTTGTCTCAGTCACATCAAATGCAGGGCCAGCTCCCCGTTAATCAGTCCCTTTCACACCTTAGGGGTGTCGGAGCCAAGCAGGCAGGGCTCATACCCCAGCGGCACAAGTCGGCCCACTCCGTGTTTGCTGGAATTAACACAGCCAGTAGCAAATAGCAGCAATTGTTTAAACCTAGACCATGTACATAGGAGTTAATATAATGAGAGATGTGTACTATTTATCCCTAAAACTAAACAGTTTAGATAAATTTTAAAAGACCTAAATAAACAGAGGTCATGTTCATGAATTGGAAACTCATTTTTGTGAATATGTCATTTCTGGCCACAATGATCCAAACCTCATTAAATTTAATTTGTCTTTCTTTCTTTCTTTTTTTTTTTTTGGAGACAGAGTCTCACTCTGTTGCCCAGGCTGGGGGCTGGAGTGCAGAGGTGACATGACAGCTCACTGCAGCCTCAATCTCCCGAGCCCAGGCTGGTTTCCACCCAGGTTGGTCTCCAACTCCTGGCCCTAAATCATCCTTCCACCATGGCCTCTCAAAGTGATGGGATTATAGGTGAGTCACTGTGCCCCTGCTATTATAATATCAATACTTTTTTGTAAAACATCTTTTTGTCAAGTGCACAAGTCAGTTCTGAAATGCACATGGAGATGTGAGCATCGAGGGCTCTCCAGCATGTTTTGAACATGACCAAGGAGGGTGAGGTCTGTGCAGGGTCTCTGGGCAGCTTATGAATGCGCAGTGAGCAGGGCCTCATATGGCTGCTGGAGAGCCAAGTAGTGCCACGGCAGGGTACCTGCTGCACGGCTGCTGGGGCACAAGCGTTGCCTTGCAGAGCCGCTTTCAGTTTTTTCAATCAACCTCACCGGGTCAAATGGATAGCTGTTAGGAAGAGAAGCAGTTAAATTGGGGTTCTATATCATATCATCCCCAAAGATCCATCAATTCAAATGTAAAAATGTAATTTATGAGAAAAACTTCATGATCTTATAATTAGGAAAGTGTGCCTACTTAGAATTTTTTAAAATTATAAATTCTAAAGAAAATATTTGATAAACTCACATGAAATTACATTATAATTAGGAATCTATGTGCATCAAAACTATTCCTAAGAGCGTGCAAAAGTCAGACACAGAGTGGGAGGAGATGTTTGCAGTGCATGTTTCTAACAAAGGGCTTCCAATGCAGACCCCAAGAGGAACTATGAAGTTCTATGGAAAAGTGAGACATCCCAACGGGTAAAGTAAACCAAGAGATTTCCACCAGCACTTTGCAAAGATGTTCAAATCACAATTAAGTACATGAAAATGTGTATAAATCCAATCATAATTAGAGAAATGAACCTTAAACTCATATATACTACTGTACGCTCCCTAGAATGGCGAAAACAGTGATTACAAAGCAAAAAGCAGTTAAAACCCAGACTAACCATTCAAGTGTTGGCAAAGATGCTATTAGCAGTGTACCTTGGTAGAGCCTTTTTTTTTTTTTTTTGCAGTTTTTGGTTGGGTCGAGTTTGAACCCATCACCCCCGATATATGGGGCTGGTGCTCTACTCCTTGAGCCATAGGTGCTGCCCGGTAGAGCCATTTTGAAGGTGGTTTGTTGTATTACCATCTACTGTGAACTCCTGGGTGGAACGTAAGAGCACTAAAAGATTTTACAAGAAAGTTTTAACAGTATTAATTGGAATAGAAAGATAGGAGTTGCCACTGGGGAGGATGGGAGTGGTGACAGGAAGACGATGGGAAGGGGTTGTCCCAGGCACTGCTCGTGCTCTGGTCTTGACCTGGATGATAGGTCTGTGGTGTGCTCCCTTCGTGACCATTCACTGACTTGTGCCATTATGATGCTTGTCATGCTTTTTGTTTTACTCACTGCAACCAAATTATTAAATAAAGGGTGTGAGGAAGACAGAAAGGGGTTATAAAGGGACATGAGGACTCTTCCTGGGGTAACGGTTATGTTCACCATAGTGGTTGTGATGATGGTTTCTTGGGTATGTACCTATGTCAGGGCATAAAGTTATATCTGTTAAATTTATTGAGTTTATTGTATATCAGGTATAACTTAATAAAGCCATTAAAAATTGTAGAATAAATTTGAAGGCAAGGTTAAAAGGAAACATGCAGTCTTAAATAGGTCAAATAAAAAAGATGACTAAGAATTCATTAGCTAATAATCTAACAGTTCAGAAAAGAGCACTTGTATTATTATTATTATTATTATTATTTTTAAATTAATTTTTTTATCATTAAATCATAGCTGCATACATTAGTGCAATCAAGGGGTACAATGTGCTGGTTTCATACACAATCTGAAATGTTTTCATCAAACGGTTTAACATAGCCTTCAGGGCATTTTCTTAGTTATTGTATGAAGACATTTGTATTCTTCATTTAGTAAGTTTCGCCTGTGCCCTTCTACGATGCACCGTAGGTGTGGCCCCACCAAATACCCTCCCTCTACCCCAATCTCTCCCCTCCCTCCCTTGCCCTTTTCCCCATATTCTTGTGCTATAGTTGGGTTATAGGCTTCATATGAAACCTTTAAATTAGCTTTGTAGTAGGGCTGAGTACATTGGATACCTTTTCTTCCATTTTTGAGATACTTTGCTAAAAAGAATATGTTCAAAAGAACACTTTTATGAAAGAGCTGAGGGAAGAAAATCACAAGGAAAATGACAAAATTTATAGATACTGAAAATAAACATTCCATAGAGAGGATCAGCAGTGTCATATTATTAGTCTCTTTTAAAGATGAATGAAACCTGGTGAATTTGATAAAGAAGAATTGTATATTATGTAATTATAACATGATGTGTTTTTTATAAGCTATAGTATGTATATAAGCTTGCATATACAGGGTGGACATAAAGTTCGTGTGCAATTTAAAATTGTTTAACATAGTAAATTGCACATGAACTATATGTCCACCCTGTATATATAAATATGTGCGTGTGTATATGTATACATAAAGCTATCTGTATACATAAGCTATAGTAATTAGTGTAGACTTGGCATTGAGAAGAATGAACACACCCTTGGAACTAAAGACAGCACCTTCCAAAAGACCCTTGTCATGACAGAGACTGCACTGCAGAGAAGTAGGAAAAAGAACTATTCACAGTAAAAGCTTCCAGGGCAATCATGTATCTGTGCAAAAAAAAAAAGAAAAGCAAGGTATAGTTTCGTTTTCCTCATTTCCATAAATCATTTCCAGAGATAATATATCTAAGTATAAAAGTAAACTGTAAAACATTCGGAAGTTGCTCTAGGAATAGGAATTATTTATTTTAGAAGTCACAAAGAACAATATTTAAAAAGAAAACATTCATAAACTGGACTACATTAAAATGAAAATTTCCTTCATCAGATGACACCGTGAAGGGAGCAAAGAGGAACCACACAGTGGGAGAAAACTGTTGCCTCAGATAAAACCCAACAGTTGTGATGAAGAAAGACAGAGACCCTAGGAGAGACATGGGCAAGAAACTCACACAGCCCCTTCATGTAAAATATTCCTAATTGTTTGATAATAATAGGAAACATGCTCAACATCCTTAGAAATTAGGAAAATGAAAACTAAAACCATATCAGACAAAATTGGTCTTGTAAGCTGCAGTGGGCTGTGTGCTGTCATCTCCATTTGGGAAAACCTTTGGCTGTGGCAGACACAGGATAATCTCCCACCATGGGAGAGACTTACAGAAATGCTCACACATGTACCATAGTAACAGGTGGGCCAGTGTGTTCTGTGAGTTTCATATAGATATTATATGTCCTATGGTTTGAGTAGGTCTCCCACTGTTCATGTGTTGGAAACTCAGTCTTCATGCAACAGTGTTTGAGAGGTGGAACAGTTAAGAGGTGATTCATGTTGTTACCGAGGGGGTGGGTTTGTTCTCCAAGTGTGGGTTGTAGTAAAGTGAGTTTGGCTCTTGCCTTATGCCAGGGGATGACTCAGGATGAGGCCTTGCCAGATACTGGTGCCATGGTCTTGCACTGCCCAGCCTCTAGAGCTGAACAGTTTCTGTTCCAGATAAACTGCCCAGTGTGGGTTTCTTTTATTGCAACACAAAATAGGCTAATGCAGAAAATTTGTGCCAGAAGGTGGGGCTGTTGCTGTAACAAATACCTAAACCCGGGGAAATAGCTTTGGGACTGGGTTGTGGGATAGAGGCTGGAACAGCTTTTAATTATTACTGAAAAAAGCCTGTATTGCCATAAATGAAGTGTTAAGGCCACTTCTGGTGAGGTATCAAAGAGATGACCAGGGGAAGTCTGGAACTTTTTAGAGACAACACAAGTGGTCATGCCCAGAGTGCTGGTAGAAATATGGACAGGAAAGGTCACTCTGATGAGGGCTTGGGTGGAAACTGGAGCAGGGGCATTCTTGCTGGACATAGAGCTTGGAAGGCTTTGTGGAAGGTGGGATTTAAGAGTGATGGACTTTTAAAGAACCAAGCACTAATCACTTTTTGCAGTTTGGGTCAGAAAGAGGCCAGCATCTATACTGCAAGGCCCACCTCACCTCTATGGGTGAGTGAATGTCACTGGACTCACCTTCACCTTGTTCTGAGTTCCTGAAGGAGGATATTTGTGACTTGTGCTGCCCTGAATCCAGTCCACGACTTCTATTTGGGAGAATGACCCCTTCCCAACCCTCAGCCCATGATTGTACCTTGTAGCCCTCCCCACCCCCTGCATCCAGGTGAGGTGTGACAATCAGCCAAGGAGACTAAATTCTGACACTGTTTGAGCTACTGGGGAAGGGGCCACCTCTTCCCTTAGGTCCCTGTAAGTATGGCTGTCTGGGTAACTGCAGCCATTCTGTTACCATGAGGAGAAGAGCCTGCCTAGGAATGGGCACAGCACCAGGGCCGACTGCAGTGAGGCCAGTAAGGTACCTGGGATGAAAAATTTGAGGTGGTTCAGGTGTTCCTGGGCTGATATGGGAATAAAATGGTTCCTGGTGACATCTGGGCTCCTGGGCTGCGTTGTGAGCCACTCAGGGTGGGAGCCGGCACATTTTGTTTTGCTCACCAGTTGGCATTAGATATTCTGTTTCTTATAACCACCAGAGCCTTAAAATATGCTTTCCCTGCTCCTCCCCCGTGTTACTCCCCACCAGGTGGGGTGGAGGCTTAGGACCCCTCCGGGTCCTTAGGACCTCCCAGTCTCTGAGAGTCTTAATATGGATGTCCCCAGGTCAGAGCACCATTTCCAAGATCTCCATATTGTTTTCCTAAGGGACCCACTATGTCTCACTGCAAACAGAACTTCTGCTTGCTTTTGAAATCTCCCAAATGCCCAAGGTGGGCCCATCCTGCAAACCGGGCTGACCCTGGGACCCACCTCTCCAGGAGCAGTCAACAGAGGAGCGGGGAGAAGACTGTGCCAGGTTGAGGACCCCTCAGCAGAGAGCAATGACAGGTGGTTGTTAGGGAGAAACGTGCATGATGATCTCTGGCCCTGGAAGGGCAGAACGTTCATGGTTATAAAATGAAATTAACTTTGCAGAAAGCTGGGGAGGCTTGTGGCATGTACCTTCATAAATATGCATGTCATTTCCAGGTGAGGACCAGGGATGGGGCCAGGTGCTCTGCTCCAGGCTGGTCTGCCCCCGAGCGTGCCAAGGCTGGGGAGGACAGTTTTTATCTGTCCCTTCCCACTCCCTGCCCCCCTAAACAGGCTTACTTTTGTGGTCCTAGACAATATAGGTCAAAGGAAATGCTGTGCTCTGAAATGCAAGCACAAACCATCCTGTATTACAGAATTACAGAGAAAACCAGAATTTCCGGTAAGAGACACAGTAATGGCTCCTAAAGGCGTCCATGTCCTGATCTCCCAAACCTGTGCATCATCGCTGTGTGTGATTAAATTAAGGGTCTCAGGGTGGGGCCATCATCCGGGATTAATTGGTGGGTCCAATGTAGTCAGAAGGGTCCTCATAAAAGGCGGGAGAGTTGGAGTCTGGTGACAGGCAGAGATGGAAAAGGGGCTGAGAGGCAGAGAATGCCGGCAGCTCAGGCACTGGAAGTCCTCAGATTCTCCCCTGGGGCTCCCAGGAGGAGTACAGCCCTGCCAGCAGCTAGGTTTTAGGACTTCTGATCCCAAGAATTGTAGAAGGATAGGCTTGTGTGGCTTTCATCTACTAAGTTAGGATTGATTTGTTACAGTGACTGGCTGTAGGAAGCCCATCTTTTGCTGTGTGAATACCAGTGCGGCGGTGTGCTTGGTGACTGTACTCACAGGTGCCGAGAAAGAACTGGTGATGGCCCTGGCCACAGGGCTGACCTCTGGGGGCCCCTGAGGATGACCTACAGAAAAGGCTGGCTAGCTGGAGGGAGGGAGGCTGAGTCCTGGCTCCTCCTGGGGCAGTGTTTGGGTTGGAGATCCACACTGGCCCATCTCCCTCTTTGGATACAGTAGTGCCAGCTGTGGCACAAGGCCTTGTTGGTTAGGACCCTGCACTTGCAACCAAGGAGATGCCTGGGGCAGGTTTGAGTGTGAGATTCAGAAGCCTACAGGTGAGGGGGACACAGGGGTGCCGGCCTTTATTCTGTAAATCCACTTTGCCGCCTTTTGTCACCTGATTCCACCTGCACTACCTTAAATGGACAGGGTTTGCCTCTCTGTGGCTCAAAGCTCTCTGGGAAGGACTCCTCTGCCGACACTCATTTCTGCCCTGTGTATGTGGAAATCGCCACACTCATGGGGCTTGTGCAATCTATTTATGCAAATACCAAGTTTATTGCTCACCAAGATTGAAATCTACAATGAACCTTGCTTTGCTGGGCAACTGAGTTGCACATTGGGGGAATGTGTAGTTAATGATACAGCATAAACTAGATAGCTTGTTTCTTATAATAATTTTGTTATGGTCAATCTAAACCTAATATCCTTTTTTCCATAGTATTTTCTGCTATCCTAAATCTTTCCTTTGAAAAGCAGTAATGGGAAGGCCATCAGCAGAGCTTATGGGAAAATGATTGTGCTTAGAGCAACCCCGATTAGCGGATGATGGCACTGCTGCCCCTTTCCGACTAAGGCAGCACTTTGGAATGACCCTGGCTCAGTGGTATGGACTCCATGTGCAAGGCCAGATGTGTGTGTGTGTGTGTGTGTGTGTGCATGTGTGCTGCTCTGATTGGCAGCCCTACTCACAGACCCGCCTCTCCTGACTCTGGCACCAGCAGGCTGAAGGACACGCCCCTGAGGGTGTGGAAAAGTCCCACACATGCGGATGGGCACCCAAGAGGGCTAGAGAGATGATCTGCCACTGGGCCTAGGGCGGGGGGCAGTGGCTTTGCTACACTGGCCCCTGTCCTTTCCTTTGCTGTCCAGGGTGAGCTACAACGGGGCAAGATGCCCACTCACAGGGCTCTTGTTGGAATGGGCCTTGAGCAACATACTGGGTCTGGCTCATTTTGTGAGATTTCTGGAAGAGGCTCGTCCTGGCAGGCATGGTTAGACCCAGGCAGGTGCAGGCTGGTGCTTCCAGCACTTTGTGCAGCTCTGTAGGGATCTGAGGAGGGGCCATTCGTGGTATGTCCACCCCTATGGGAGTTCCCTTTGCTTGAGGACACCCCATCCCAACGGCAAGGCCAGCCGAAGATCTCGGACCATGGGTCCCACCGGGCCTTCTGGCTGCACTCCCTGAGGCTGTGTGCAGGGCGCTGCTTGGAGGGCGACGCCCTGCCCCCAGCGTCTGTCTGAAGCCTACGCACGTCCCTCCTGAGTGCATGGGAGTCCTGAGGCGAGGAAGGGGGTGTGAGCTTGTGCACGGTGGGCCTTTCTCAGAGCAGAGTCGACGTGAGGGCGGCAGCCCCGTCTCAGACGAGCGCAGTAGCTCCAGAAGGGGGAGGCATATACGGTGACCCGAGTCCACTGTAGTCATTTCCTGGGGCTGACAGAACATTGGAAATGTCTTTTCTCACAGATCTGGAGGCGGGAAGCCGAGTTCTGGTGTGGGCAGGGCTGGCTCCTCCTGGCCTCTGTCCGTGGCTTTTGGATGGTGGCCATCTCTCTGCAGTGTCCTCATGTGGTCTCTTTGCATGTGTGTGCACATGTGTGTGTGCGCGAAACCCCTGGTGTCTCTGTATATGTCCACATTTTCTCATTTTATGAGAACAGATTAGGGCTCAGCCTAGCAGCCTCATTTTAACTTAATTGGCCCTTTAAAGGCCCATTTCCAAACATGGTCACTCCTTGAGGTTTGAGGGTTTGGGCTTCAACACAGGAATGTGGGGGGACACCACCCAGCCCCTCACCTATATACATCTGTCAACTATTATCAGGACAACACTGTGAGGCAAACCACATCCCAACACTTGTAGCTGCTGGTTTGTGGATAGGCTCGGGATGAGTGTGAGCCCAGGCTGCAGGTGGCTGGGGTGCAGCCTCTAGGTTGGCAGTGGAGTCACCTGCAGGTTGGGTTGCCCCACGTGTCTCTCCTCATCTGGGGTTTGGCGGCCACACAGACCATGCCCCCCTCCTGGTGATGGCAGGAGCCCAGGGGGCTAAACTGCCCAAGCCTGGTCTTCACCCGGGCTCGGCCCATGCCCACTAATTTATATCAGGCAAGCAAGTCTCATGCCAAAATTATAGGATTTTATTTCCAAACATAATTTGATTAATATTGTGTCGTTTAAGTTAAAATTGTGACCTTTCCATTTCTACACCAACACTAGCTTTTGTTAATCCAGCTAATCACCGAGCCTTGTGCTTTCTTTTCCAGTTGACCTTTTGTATTTTTCACTGAAACTCCTGTTTATGGTCCTGGATCAAAGGTGGGTGTGTTCCATCTGCGGGCATTTCTGTCGTGCAGAGCTGACCTTCCTTTGCAGCTGCCCAGCCGTGTCACTCTGCTTTTGCCCAATTGTCCTCAGAACATGTCTGACCCTTTCCCTGAGCCGGGTAATGCTGAAGGTGGAATAGCGATGTGATTACTGGGATGAAATGCGTGAGCTGATGACGCTTGCACACACGTTTGCTTGCACACATGAAATGCGTAAGCTGATGACGCGTGCACACACGTCTGCTTCTCCATTGTCATTACACTCAACCAAATGCATCCAGGTGCATCCTTGAATTCTGTCGGCCCCACGGAACCCACACTCTGGCTAAGCTTACGGTTTGTGTAGCACACATGACATGTGGCATCAAGGACATTGTCAACAAGAGTTAATAAAAATGAGTCTATTGGATTTTGTAGGAATGTGACCTTTATGCTCTATTCTCCCTCAATTTTAAGGAGAAGTCTTACATTGCTGTGTTTGTTACAAATTCCCAAAGCATATGTGTTTTTTCCTTCTGGTCAGTCTTGGGCATTCAAATGTCTCCTGGCCCTCCAGGCGGTGTCTTGCTGGCATTTTATGGACACTGGGTCTAAAGTTGATTTCCTTTCACTAATCCTGGGATCTGGATTCAGAGATCCCATCTCTTTTATTAATTTGCTATTTTATTGTGGTAAGATACACTTACCATAAAATTGGCCATCTCTACCTTTTTTCAGCTTACAGTTTAGTGGCATTAAGCACATTTGAGATGCTGTGTAGCCGTCACCACCTCCACCTCCAGAGCTTCTGCCTCCGCTCAGACAAGCCTGGCCCTGTTAAATGCTGACGGCCTGGTCCCTTCATAAGGCTTCTTTCTAGCTAGGAGGCTGGAATCTTTCTTGCCCCAAGGGCCGTTTGTGCCGCTGAGTCTGTGCACAATGCTTTCATCAGCACCAAACATAACGCTTGGTGGTTACCCACGGGCTTTGGGCTACAGTTGCCACCCTGCCAGCTCCCGGGCTGCGGGGCAGGGGACTGGGCTCAGTGGTGATGCTGAGCCGGCTCACCTGGTCACTCCCTGCTCCTGGGGTGTGGGGTGGAGGACTGGGCTCAGTGGTGGTGCTGAGCCGGCTCACCTGGTCACTCCCAGCTCCTGGGGTGTGGGGCGGGGGACTGGGCTCAGTGGTGGTGCTGAGCCAGCTCACCTGGTCACTCCCAGCTCCTGGGGTGTGGGGCGGGGGACTGGGCTCAGTGGTGGTGCTGAGCCAGCTCACCTGGTCACTCCCAGCTCCTGGGGTGTGGGGCGGGGGGCTGGGCTCAGTGGTGGTGCTGAGCCAGCTCACCTGGTCACTCCCAGCTCCTGGGGTGTGGGGCGGGGGACTGGGCTCAGTGGTGGTGCTGAGCCAGCTCACCTGGTCACTCCCAGCTCTTGGGGTGTGGGGCGGGGGGCTGGGCTCAGTGGTGGTGCTGAGCCGGCCCACCTGGTCACTCCCAGCCTCTGTCTTTGTCTCTCTGCCTTTGTCTTATGCTCTGGGAAGTGGAGATTTACGAGGCCTCCTTCTGGATGCTGTGGGGATTAAATTGTTCTCCCATATAGGTTTGCATAGGGTGAGAGCTCAGTACATGACTTAGGAGACACCTGCAGAAGGTGGAGTGTGCTCCTAGCGGCCGGGCTCCCTGTGCAGCGGGATTTCCTCAGCCCGAGCACTCAGGCAACGACCATCCCTGGGACGAGGACAAACACTGGTGTGCACAGTGTCTGCTCTGCCCTTAGGCCAAGGAGACTTTCTGCCCTTTCCTGAGTGTATGGATCACCCGCCTTGCCTGTGGGTGATGGAGGTGAAGCCTCTCCTTTCCGACCATTGCTTCTTCTCCTCAGGAGTGGGGCACAGAACTCACCAGCTTCTCTTGGCTCATAATAAAGGGGTCTTTAACTGCGGGTTTTAAAACAACTTGTAAGCAAGTAATTTGACCTTTGGTTCTAGAATTGGCTGCCTTGTCCTTTTATTATCTGCTAAGGTGGCAGCTCTCTGGGCTGGCCCTACCTGACAGGTGGGGTGAAAAGAATGGTTTCCACGAGGCTGGTGATGGGCAGGGATAGGGGGATGGCTGGTTCCTTACACAGTGCCAGGGGTGCTGCTGCTGCTTCCAGTGAGGTGGGGAGCAGACTGGGGTTCCAGGAGGGTGAATGAGGAGACCCCAGTGTAGTTAACAGCCCTTCTGAGGAGAATTACTGTGTGGACAACGTACCCCGGCCTCTGATCCTTTGTGTTATTGTCCATCCCATGGAACCCACATTCTAAGCAGACAGGTGTGCTTATGTGCCCACACAGGGCTTTACCAAACAAGATGTAGTGTTCAGTTTTCACTGTGTAAGTGGCTGTCGGCTGCATTAGGTTCCACTGAGTCAAAGTATCATCCACGTGACCAGCCCACAGTCATGGGTATTTGTGTTGGGATACATCCCCAGGGAAGTCCCACTGGCCTGTGGTTGGGTCCTCAATTTACCCCCCCGCAGGGGCCCATGCCAGAATCCTTGGCAGTCCAGCACTCGGAAAGTGAAGTCCATGGTTGTTTTTATGCTGGAGTCTTTGGAATACGTCTGTCCTTCTGCTCCCTCCCACTCAGGTCACCCAAACACAGAGGACACCTGGCCATGCATTTCCTGTCTCACACACACAGCAGCGTCCTCACTGGCTGGTCACTTGGCACCCGGACGGGGGACACAGGGAGGACGTGATGATGGGATTGAGAAATAAAAGTCAGATGATTAACAATCCCTCCTTGACCAAGATGGTGTCGGCAATATGGTGCGCGCAGACATGACGAACGGCCGGCAGTGGAGAGTGGTGATAAATGGGCGGAGAAGATGGATGATCCCTCACGCCTGCCTGAGCAGGACGGGGCGTGAGTGAGAGCAGTTGAAGGGCATTTAATCTAAAAAGGACTTTTCTCTGAGTCCTCTCAGTTCACTGAGACGGGCGTCGGGCGCACAGACAGGACGTGCCTTTTCAGGTGTGATGTTTGTAGGGAGATTTGCTGCTTTCTGATCTGCTCAGTACCTTCCGATGCTTGAAATCGTGTCTGCAGAGACGGGTGTGTGAAGATGACCCGAGAAGGGGTGTGCCCTCCTCAGAGAGGACGTGCCCACGCAGCATGGATGCCTCAGGAGAGCTGGGCAGCCAGCCACCCCACCCTCCCCCCGCCCCACATACTCTCTCTGCTCTGTCTCCCGAACTCCCTTTCCTCCCGACAGGCTGCTTCCTGCAGGCCCGTGGAGGAAAGGGTGATGCCCTGCAGGAGCTGCCCCCAGAGCTCCCTGAACCACTGTCCCTCTGCCAGGGGCTGGGTGGGGGCCTCTCTCACGGGTGAGGACAGGCTGGGCAAGTGTCCATTCAGCCTGCACGTGGGCCCCTGACCCTCACTCTCCACGGCATCAAGTGCCATGCACATGCAGTCAACTTTGGTCCAGAGTTCAAAGGGAAGGCCTTCTACTGACTAGTCTCCAGAGAGAGAGGGCCACCTGTGCATGAACCTGGCTCTGGAGGCCACTCCCTGTGTGCACCAAGACTCCAAGGGGAGCTGGTTTCCATCCTGCCCTTTCAGAAGGTCAACAGGATTCCAGCATCTTTTTATGTGTAAGCTCGAACCCCCTGAAACTGCAAAGGATGGACCCCAGGAGGGCATCCTGGAGCACAAGCACACCTGCCCTTCCCCCAGAGGCAAACTCAGGAGCCCCTGCCTCCTCTCTCCTCGTGGCCTCTCTGTTAGTAGACCCATCTAATTAGACAGGAAGGGGTTTCCACAGAGACACGCTGTAGGGTGCACGCTGGGAGGGTGGCTGTCAGTCCAGGTGGGTGCCTCTCATTGTTGGGAATTATTATTTTTTTATTAAATCATAGCTGTGTACAATAATGCAATCATGGGGTACAATGTGCTGGTTCCATATACAGTCTGAAATATTTTCACCGAACTGGTTAACTTAGCCTTCATGGCATTTTCTTAGTTATTGTGTTCAAACCCT